>PQXP01000144.1:0-57854 GCA_002973495.1 Apiotrichum akiyoshidainum
AAACGGGCCTTGTGCTTGGGGTGACCGCGGCCGAGGGCGTACAGGTGCCGGCGGGGGCTGGGCGGGGGGGACACGTCCAAGTGGGGCGAGTGCGGTTCCTCTCCGTCGGCGGTGATGGGAAGCGGGTGCTGCTTGGGTTGAGAGGGAGTGTTGTGGTCGTGGGGGAGAGAATAAGAGTGATGTTGGAGTGGATGCGTCGGCGAGAGCGACGGCGGCAAGAGCTGTTTGAGTCGGGCCCTAGCCGGAGGCTGGTGGGGTGGTGCGGGCGGCGGATGAATCTCGGATGAATATGTCGTCGTTGCAGAAGGTTCGGGCGAGAAGGTTGTTCTCATCCCACCAGCCATGGGTGCTTCGGCGGCGCTCTTCCTGGAAAATGTCGGCGCCTTGACCAGCTCGAGAAGCTCGGCTCCGCCCCCCTGGCGGTCGCCCGACACGACGATCGCGGGCAGCTCGTCGTACTCTGACCCGGTCTTGCGGCGGCGCGGCGGCTGGAAGCTGGAGAGCCAGCCGCTCAGGCCCAGGCTCTGCTTGCGCGTGGGTGTTCMSASCSACGCGAGCGATACGGGAGAGGTGGGAGAGGGAGGGGACATGATATCGACGGGAGACGCAGGAGAATAGGGAGATGTCGGGGTGTTGGGCACGGACGGGATGGGGCCGAGGAGGGGTGCGGCGGCGCTCGCGGTGCTCTCGTGCGGTGAGTTGGTGACAGTATAGTCGCCGGACGTTGCAGATGCGTAGGTGGACACGCTGCTGAGGGTGCCCCTCCGCGCGCGGGTCATGATCTGGCGCTTGGGCGTGGTGGGGGTCGTGGGCCGCGGCAGTGGTGCGGGAACCGTCATGGCTGCCATGGCGTGTGTGGTGGTGGTGGTGGTGGTGGTGGTGGTGGTGGTGGTGAGTGCAGTGGTTGCAGTGATGGTGAAGAGGGAGAAGAGAAAGAGTGAGAGTCACGACACACGGCGTGCATGGCGTGCGTGCACGGGGCAGCTGTTTACTCCCACGCCCTCGCTCGCTCGCCCGCCCTTCGGCCTACGGCCTCCCTCGACCACGCACGCTGGCCATGCATGGCAAAGGGGGCGCCGGCAACGCCGCAACGCCATCCGCGGACGGACACTCGATGACGTGCGACCGACCGTCAAGCGACCACCTGCCCAGCCAGGAGCCGAAACAGGTACGCTCTGTGCACGGTGCTGTTTGGGCTGCGCGCTGCGGCTCACCTGGCGTCGACGGGCTGACATGGCGTCGGAATGGCGGCGGCGAGTCGTATCTAGTAAGCAGAGCCGAGACAGTAGTGCGCACTAGAGATGACGACGAGCGTCCGGGTCGGTGTCGGCGTTGGCGTCGGTCGGCGTCAGACGGGGACACTGCGGCGGCGTATTGCTGCGGACACGTTTGCTAGGGACAGACTCGTCGCAATGTCGCACACGTCCTTTCAGTCCTCTTCTTTTTCCCACTCCGGGCATGCATCTGCTCTCTCTCACTGGCCCCGCAGAGGCCACCACCTCTCTGAACCCCGACGAGCGGATGCGGGTCGAAGGTCCGAGGGACAACGAGGGACAACGAGGGCCGACGACTACGCGTGCCTCGCGCCTCGCGGTGAGACTGGGCTGTCCCTTTGGCCCTTGGGCGATCTCAACTTGGCGCTGCCACCAATCCGACACAACGACACCGCAGCTTGCTTTTCTGCTGCGGATGCGTACTGGCGTATCGTCGATCAACAACTAATACAAGCATAATCGTTGGCGGCACGGATAGTGCAGCGGCCAATCAAACTACCGAGCCACGCCGCTCCTCCACAAGTTCTGCCAGCGGTCAGCGGCCAGCGGAAGCGAGCGGGCAACACTCCACCAGCTGGTTAGCACGCGAGCTTGAGGTCATACAGAGAGACAGTGGGAAACTCCACCTCCGCCAGATTCCAGATCACATACCGCAGGTATGCAGGGACATTGCAGGACACCTAGGGCGGCAGTTGAAGTTGGGCCGAGGCAAACGAGATCTAATCTTCGTATTACATCGCGAACGAGTACGTGCCATCCCAGCAGCTGTGCCGCTGCGGCACTAACCTCTACATCCCCAATCCCGCCAACCCGAACGGAATTCATACGCTTGCTAGGGGCACTCCTGCCAAGTGCTCAATCGACAACGCATGGTAATTGTTGGGTATGCAGACCGTCGTCGCCGCCTCCCAGGCCGCGCGCCGCCGTAATCGCGTCCAGCTCCCCCTCACCGACTGCCCCAACGGCCTCTCACTCTGCGGCGAGTAGTCGCGATTCCCCCCTTAATAGCTTCATAATAATCGTACGGGACAATGATGCAACTTGCTCTTTACATTTGTGGCGCACACTTTGCGCTAACTCTAAAATGCCACATGCGCGGTCCGCTGCTCAGTGCTCAGTGGCGGAGGGTTGACCATCGGCTGGAAGCACCATACGTCCAGCTCCGACAGTAATTGTGCCTTGAGTGCCCTTGCTCGCCGGCCCTTCAGCGTCGTATGCATGTTGAATCAACAAAGTGTTGCATAGGATTGGAACTTGGGGAGCGCGGCATGAAGCGAGGTGGGAGGAGAGCGAAGGCGATAGACGGACCGTGATAAGGAAACGTTTGCTATACAATTGAGATTAAACTCAGAAAGAAAAGACAGCCCGAATGTGACTATCCGCATTCTTTCTCTGGTTAAGACGGAGCCTCGTGTACGGAGTCGTAGACCCGATGACCGTAGACTGTGTCTCCGACCGGACAACCTCGTTCAGCTAGAGAAGGAGCCTGCCGCCTGTGAGAGGAACTGGTCTACATGCCCCCACTGCCCCAGGCGACGGAATCACTATTACAACCGTTCATTCAGTCTTATAATTCTGCCTTCTATCTGCTTCTCCCGCCTAGAGAATGGTGTAGCCGCCGTCGACGGGCCAGGTGGCGCCGTTGACAAACGAAGCGCCCTCGGACGACAGGAAGACGACAACGTCGGCAATCTCCTCGGGGCGGCCCGCGCGCATCATGGGGACGGGGGGCACCATGGTGACGGCCTCGCTGACGGTGGCGTTCTGGGTCATCTGCAGTGTTAGCGATTGTGCAGGCGGTACAGCCTTGGTCGACTGGGTTCGTCCAATTCAGTGCTCAAGCTGACAGAGCAACGCTCTGCTCCCTCCCCGACTTGCTTCAGACTGCTTCCACTGTATGTGGACGAACGCAGCCGACCTTGGCAGTAGAAGCCTCGACTGCAGAAACGCACGGGAGTGTCAATGTATCCGGGGGCGACGTTGTTGCTGGACTGTCAGCATTGTGGGCCACAACTACCCTTGGCATCACTCACATGCGGATGCCCTTGGCACCGTACTCGATAGCGACGGCCTTGGCGAGGCCGACGACTGGGAATGTGAGCTTTCCGCACAGACTCCAGCATCTGGAAGCGGACGAGCCGACGACGAGACCCGCTGTCCACGGGCCACGTCGGTTTGCTTCCCGGCCTTGCTAAAGGCGTCATGTGGCCACTGGACGCTCGACTCACCGGCGTGCTTGGACGCGACGTAGCCAGGGAGGCCCGGGCAGCCGACGAGGCCGGCAATCGAGGCAATGTTGACAATCGAGCCGCGGCCGTGACGGCGCTCGTCGGCGTCGCTGGCAGTCAGCATTGGCCGACCCGCAGCTCCAAGCCTTTCGTGGAGCTGCCGCAGCATGAGGACTCACGTGCCGCCGACCTCGTTGGCCTCCATGGCCTTGAGCTGCTCGCGGACGCAGAGGAAGACGCCGCGCTGGTTGACGCCGACGACCTTGTCCCACTCGGACGTCTCGAGCGAGGCGCAGTAGCCGAGCGCGCCGGTGATGCCTGCGCAGTTGACGGCATAGTCGAGGCGGCCGAACTGGGGACTGTTAGCGTGGCCCCAGGCTGCGGAACAGCCTCGGTGTCGGTTGTGGCTCACCTTGGAAACCGTGCCCGACACCATGTTCTTGACGTCCTCCTCCTCGGCGACATTGCACGCAAACGTCTCAATCTCGACGTTGGGGAACTCCTCCTTGACGGCCGCGAGCTTCTCGGCCTGCATGTCGGCGATGCCGAGGCGGGTCACGCCGGAGCGTATGAAGGCGCGGACGGTCGAGAGACCGATCTGTTGTCAGAGGATGAGCGGACGGTCAGGACGCACGCCAGAGGCAGCACCAGTGATGAGAGCGACACCGTTGAGGGGGGCGAGGAGCATGTTGATGGGAGGGGGGTGGGAGTGTGGGAGAGCAGTTGTGCGAGGTGAGAGCCGCCTCACTGGCAGATCAGAGCGACCTTATATACTGCTGATTGGGCGCCATCATCGTGCATCGTGGTCACAATAACACTGGCAGGTTAGGATACAGTCGTGAACGAAGCCAGACAATGGGTTCAAAGCCATTCGTGGCGGGAGAGCCTCCACTCTGCCCCACTCTGCCTACCCTGGCGAACAATGCGGAGATTGACCCAGGACCCCCGACTTGGCCGGCTGGCGCATTGTCCATCGTTGCTGGCTGTTGAGTACAAACCTAGGACGTCGAGGACGCCAAGGTGGAGAGGGTGGGGCACTGCCGGCCGCCGAAGACTCGCATTGCTCGAAATCGTTGATTGCGCTCCGGGCGTATTACTCATTGTCCGTGCAGCTCGATGCTTTCGAGAGCAAATGCCGGAACCCCACCGTCTCCAGCATTGTAGCAGCACTGACAGGATGGCTCGGATGTCTTGCATCCGCTCAACGGCAATGAGCAAGCGATCAACTGCGCGCGACAGCAAGAGCCACCATCCCAAGCAAGGTCATGTGAGCATGCCAGCCTGTGCGGGGGCCCATGGTTGTTTGTCCCTCAGCCTCATGACCACTGCCGCGCCGGTGCGTACAGCGCACGGCGCGCGGCGCGGCCGTTGTCGTGGGCACCATGGGCAAGCATGAAGCACTTGGAGGCTCGCGTGAGAGAAGAGCCGAATGGAATGTCAGAATGTCAGACAGAATGGACAGAGTGTCTAAAGTCAGGGCAAGCAGACCAGGCAATGTTTGTTGGCTTGCTGGCTTGCCGAGTTGCCGAAGATGCCAGAGTATGCTGCTTCCCCCATCGAGCCTTGGCACGCTGGCACAGAGGCGTCGAGGGGGGCGAGTGGACTGTGAAGGGTTTCAGACGCAAGAGATCTGTCGCAGCGGTGGTGACCAAGGTCACACAGGCGCACCCACGTTCAGGCACGCGGTGGTGCGTCTGGTCCGCGCCAGTTTGATGTTGCAGAAGCGCAGAAGAGGGTGCTTGCGGCAGCTTGCGGCTGCGTGCCACGCCTGGCAGCGTTCACACTTTCTGGCATTGCAAGTCGTCAGTTTCTACATGGCCATTAGTATCAGTCAAGCACACGCACAGAACCTGGTAAGCAAGGGCTCCGATCTTCCCTTATGGCGTCTAGCGGCGTCTCATCCGGAACAAGGGAGTGTGCCGACTTCTCGTCGCGCTGGCTGTTCCAGCTGGTCCAGCTTGTGCTCTTACCGTCAACCTAATTGAGTCCGCACGATGTCGCTGTGGGCTAGGAGGCCGAGCAGGGCGTGCACCAGGCCGCAGGGCGCCATGGGTTTCCCCGAGGCGCCAGGCGTTCTCCAGGCTCAACGCACATGGTGGACGGAGCAAAATGACACGGAAATGCAAAATGACACTGACGACGCCGCATTTCAACTCTAGTGGGCCAAGTGCCACACTCGTCGTTGGCTGCAGGTACATACACACGGCAAGGAATGGATGTTGAATCATGCATGGCCACCAGCTGCACCCTTCCGCACGCCCATGTCTTGCATGCATGCATGGAAGTGTGCACCTGCTGGCCCCTCTGGGTCCCCCTATTGTCCACCGCTATCGTTGAGAAGGCGGGAGCAGGCAGGACAAGGCGAAGAGGATGGACGAGGATCCCCCTGGTGGGTGGCGGTCTGGCTTGCATTGCTTCAGCACTCAATCACTTCACTTCCCCATCCCCCATCTTCCATTACCCGGATTGGGCTGCTCCAGAGTCAAGCATGATAATGCATTTCGAACAATCCACAGGGGGGTGACTGACGGCTTGCAGCCGCTTGGATGGGCGGTGGCGAGCGAGCAGCAGGGGCCAGCGCCGATCGCCCCGCCACTGGCATGCACAAGCCCCGGACGATGATCCCGAGTGCCCCGAGAGTGGCGTCTGCCTTCAGTCCCCCATCACTGCTCCACCACTCCACTCCACTCCACTCCACCCCTCCACTCGGTTCCACGCCTCGTCTGATGATGTGCACAAACACACACACGGCGCCGATGGATGGATTGATGGGTGATTAGTGGCTGAAGGCGGACAGCTGACTGTTGTTGATGGGGAGCTGAAGGCGGTTGGTCGTGCATATTTATTCTCGAGCCACGGCGGCGGGGTGAGGAGGTTTTGTTCCCCACCTCTTCCTCTCGATATCACCATCCACATCTCTCGCGAGAGTCGACTCCGACTCCACTACTCCAACACAACAACAACAACAACCATCCCCCCACTCACCTCCACTCCCCCACCCACCCACTACAACATGAACCTCCTCTCCACCCTCAGCGGCGTCTTCCACCGCCTCTCATCCAACCCCGCCTACACGCCCTCAGACCCCTCGGCACCCTCCTCAAAGCCTCGCGTCGCCGGTATCAGAAGGGCTCCCAAACCCAAGCGCAAGTCGTCCCACCCAAAGCCCTACGACCGCCCCGCCATCGCCGCCCGTCGCGCCTCCTCCGCGCCCGTCCGCCACTTTTCAACAGACAAGCGCTTCCCATCGGCCGTGTGGACCTCCACGGCCGGCGTCACCGGCTCCCAGGTCGTCCTCGAGGACCCCCTCGCCGAGGACGACGAGATTGTCACGGACCACATCAGCGACTCGGCTGCCTCGGACAGCGAGCAAGACGACGAGGATGGCGAGGATGAGGACGACACTGGTGACGCCGCTGATGTCACTCTCACTTCCGAGCCCTCCATCTCCAGCCCTACAGCCACTACCGCTGTCGCGGCCTCCACCTCCGCGCCGGCGATCACCATCACCCCCGCTGGCGCTCTCTTCGTCCCCGTGACGGCCGGTGACCTCTTTGTCCGCATTCCCGGCCACGTCTACCCGCCGGACATACCCCGCATGTCCGAAGTCCTCCTCGACGGCGAGCGCGTTGTAAGTTGCAGTGCCTGTTCTCCAACTGACACCAGCCCGTCGACTACGTCCGCTACCACCTCGACACACACCTCCCCCGCGCTCTCGCTGTTGGCCTCATGTTCCGCCCCCTGTCGTACGCGTCGTCCGTGCCCGACATGCAATGTACCGCCTCCGGCCTTGTGCACTCGTTTGCGTTTGGCGTGCCCAAGATCGTCCACGGCCACGACACCAACGGCGAGCTCGCGGAGTTTGTCGATGGATGCGAGCCCGACCTCCTTCTCGCGCTCAAGAAGCCGGCCGGATCGCAGGGCAAGTTTGTCCTCAAGCCTATCAAGTGAGTACCCAGGGAGCGAGTGCCCGATTGCCACGGGCTCATCCGCGGTGTGGCTACTCTGATCACTTCTGTTCTTCCAGGATTCGGGCTGACGCGACAAACAGGCACATTGCGTACGCTGCGCGCTGTAGGCTGTTCCCTTCCCTTCCGTCGCGCCCTCCCACCATGCCGTTCGTGCACCCGTCGCACACTGCCGAGCTGGACCCCGAGGATGCCCAGGACCTCAGCGACTCTGACGCTGAGGACCAGGAGGACTTTAACGACGCCCCCGTGAACTATCCCCCCGCCACGCCTCTCCTTCCCAGCCACACCGGCAGCTCTACTTGCTCTGTCAACTCCAGCACCTCGTCGGCCGGCGCCACCTCAGAGGCCGCCGCGGCCGACACGGGCGCGTACGTCCACCTCCCCGTGCTCGCGATCGACGTGCCGTCCCTCGACACATTTGACCTCGTGCACAACCAGCTCTACCTCTCCGGTGCGGGCGTGCGCTTCGAGCCCGCACTCCTGGAGCTCACTACCGAGGACGCGTCCAACATCCCTGCCGCCTACGCCGCGCTCGAGAGCGTCAACACGCGCGAGATTTCGCGCCGCCTCACGCGTGCACACGGCGTGTGGACCAACATGTGCGCACTCGGCGTCGATGACGAAGACATGTGGGCGCAGCTCGACCGCGCCTACCGTATGCTCCTCGCTGTCATGCGCCGCCGCGCCACTGCGCTCCCCCGTCCCTCGCGCGCGTGAGGCCGCCTCTAGAGTTTGCTGCCGGCGCGTTCCCGTTCCGTTTCAGTAGCAGCACAAGTCCTTTTCCCTTTGGGTCCACGTTCCGTCTCTCGCTCTCGATATTATTAAAGCTCTGGTCTCTTGACCCCATACGCTTCCTCCCCCCCTGTATCTATCCGTAGTCCCGAACAATGAGAGATGAAATGCCGCTGGCCGGCAGTGTAGAAGCATGCAGGCGTGACCCCGACTGACAGATACCCACCCACTATTCCCCTCTGCCGCGATATCCGGGAGAGAGCCACAGCAGTCGCCGATCACGCCACAGTGGCAGAGAGCTTACTAAGGAGAAATTGCTTCCGTCGTCCGGGCCGGTGGAGGTGGGCGGAGGGCTCTGGGGTGCGTCATAAGACGAGGGTGCTCGATGTTGTCTCTTGCCCTCTCCTCTTTTCTCACCATGCTTCCTGCCGCTGCCCTCCGTCGCTCCATCTCCCCCTCACTCGTACGCAACATGTCCACCGCTATCCCCAAGACCATGAAGGCCGTCCTCGTAAGTAGCTCCCTTCACCTACCTGTTACAAGCACTCCGGACCGGCAGCCTCTCCCTGTCTCTAATGTAGCACGACCGAGCTACCAAAATGTCGAAATCCAAAGCTCACGCACAGATCGAGCAGCACGGTGGCCCCGAGGTCAACGTCCTCCGCGAGGTTCCCGTCCCGACCCCCAAGGCCGACGAGGTCCTCATCAAGGTCGAGTGGACTGGCGCCAACTACATTGACAATTGTGAGCGCCTTGGACAATGCCATGGCTGGCCGTCGATAGCTTACCCCGAGCCATGCAATGTGGGGCGTACTAACTCCCAGACCGCCGCTCGGGTCTCTACAAGGTGCCCCTCCCGTTCATCATGGGCCAGGACGTTGTCGGCACCATCGTCTCGCTCCCGACCGACAAGGTCGACTACAAGATGGGCCCCCTCACTGTCGGCCAGCGCGTGTGGACCCCCGTCGGCTCGTCGTTTGCCGAGTACGTCACGGCCACCGCATGGAAGGTCGCGCCCCTCCCGACCAACGTTGCGCCCCAGGACGGCGTCTCCATGTGCACCGTCGCCCTCACCTGCTCGTCGCTCGCCCGCTTCGCGTACCCCGTCCAGAAGGGTGACACCGTCCTCATCCGCGCCGCCGCTGGCGGTGTCGGCCTCGTCCTCACCCAGGTGAGTATCCGGCTGTCGTGTGAACATTTCTTGCCCTGTGGATCTGTGGACATTTCTCGGGTGGTCGCGTCGGAAGCGCCGAGACTGCGGACCGAACATGTCAGGAGCAGGACCGGCCCCGCAATTCGCCGCAGGTTCCCCGCACCGCAGCGGATGGAGGTCCAGGGCCAGTGTCTGCAAGCTCGGACGTGTCCTCCGATGCCGCTTCCCCGCATCCGCAATGCATGCGCTAACCCCAGCTCTGCAAGCACATTGGTGCCACCGTCATCGGCACCACCTCGAGTGCCGAGAAGGCCGCCCAGGCCAAGGCCAACGGTGCCGACGTCGTGCTCCTCACCACCAACTCGTCCGAGGACAACGTCAAGGAGGTGAGTCCCAGCTACAGCACTTGGCAGCAAGCTGTATTGACTTGTCAGATCCTCCGCCTCACCAACGGCAAGGGCGTCCAGGGCGTCTTTGATGGCGTCGGCGCCGACACCTGGGAGGAGAACTTTGAGATCACGGCCATTGGCGCGACCATTGTCTCGTTCGGCAACGCCTCGGGCCCCGTGCCCCCCTTCTCACCCCTCAAGCTCTCGCCCAAGTGCCTCAAGGTCACCCGCCCCACGCTCTTCCCCTTCATCTCCACCCCTGAGAGCTTTGCCCATCTCGCCACGGAGGTCTCGGAGCTCTCGGCCCAGGGTGTCCTCAAGGTATGTCCACGCCTACCATCCGAGTCGATCAGCTCGTCCGCCGTGCCCTGTTAGCTGACACCCCTCTCAGTACGCCGTCCACAAGGTCTACCCCTTCTCGGAGGAGGGCGTCCGCCAGACGCAGATTGACATTTCGGGCCGCGGCACCACCGGCAAGCTGCTTGTCAAGGTCGCCGACGAGGGTAAGTAGAGCAGAGACAGCGAGAGACGCCGCGGGGCTGCCGCTGATGGCAGCTGGGCCCGCGGCGCGTATGTAGGAGAAGTAACAGGCGAGAGATGTATCGAATGCAGGAATTTATCATGTGCGCGAGCCGTGTGGCGGGTGGGTCGGAGACATCTCGGGCAGCTATACTACCACAGACATGAGGCTGCGATCCATCCCCGCCCCGCTATAGTAAGCAGTTGCCCTGTACATTCGCTGGGTGCAACGGCAGCACCAGAACAGCGGCAGAACGCAAGGAGATATTTGGCTCCCGTCTCAGCTCAGCCCTCGTCGCTGCACGATTTTCGAAATCTATACCATAGCATCCTAGTACAAACATAAATCCCTATGCAAGCAGGCTGGCCAAGGGCCGGGGGACAGTGGCGCGCGCAATGGGCTGCGCTGCGGCCACTTTTTTTGTTTTTTTCTGTGACAAGCATCTAGAAGATACCCAGCTCTAACACGCGACGACATGCGACGCCGGCGTTCTACATGCGGCCCTTCTTGGGGCGGTTGCGGTAGTAGGCCTTCTTGGGCTCGTCGTCGTTGCCGGCCTTGAACTGCTTGTTGGCGCGGACTCCGTCGTCGTCCGAGTCGTCGTCGTTGGCAGTCTTCTTGGCCTTGACGGAGCCGACCGAGATGTTGACCTTGGGCGGGACGGCGAAGCCGAACGCGCGGCCGACCTTTGCGAGGTCGAGGGCGTTGACGTCAAAGATCTTCTTGAGCGAGTACGAGGCGTACGCCTGGAGGTACGAGCGGTAGCCGTCGCGGGCCGAGACGTTCAGGTAGTGGTTCTTGGAGATCAGGCTCTCGAGCTGCTTCTGGACGTCGGCGACCTTCTTCTGCGGGAACTGGTACTCGTTGAGCGGGACCTTTGCGACCTTGAGGAAGCGGAGGAAGCCGAGCTCGGAGGGGAGGAGGAAGAGGAGCGACTTGCCCGCCTTGCCAGCACGGGCGGTACGACCGACACGGTGGATGTAGTCGCGGGGGTCATCAGGGGGGTCAAACTGGATGATCCAGTCGACCTTGGGAATGTCGAGGCCACGGGCGGCAACGTCGGTACAGAGGAGGATACCGCTGGGGGCGTTGCAGAACTCGAAAAAGGTGTTGGTGCGCTTCTGCTGCTTCTGCTTGCCGTGGAGGTCGAGGACGGGGACGTCAATGTAGTTGAGCAGCTCGGCGTGGTACTTGACCGAGTTACACGAGGAGAAGAAGACAATGACCTTTTTCTTGAGGTTCTTCTTCAGGAAGGTGAACAGCAAGAGGAAGCGCTTGTCGCTGTCGCAGACAACGTAGCCCTGCTCGAGGAACTCGGCGGTCGAAGTGTCCTTCTGCTGGTCGACGTTGATGTACAGCGGGCCGGAGCGGAGCGAGATACGGGCAAGGTCGGTGACCTTTGTGGTCTGGGTGGCGGAGAAGAGCATCGACTGGCGGTTCTCTGCATGTCAGCTCGGGTGATTCACTGCAGCAGCTCACCGTTGGGAAGAATCTTGATAATCTGCTTCATCTCGTCCTCGAAACCGACCTCGAGGATACGGTCGGCCTCGTCGATAACAAGAGCCTTGAGGTTCTTGAAGACAAAGCCCTTGGTGTTCTGGAGGTGGTCGAGGAGACGACCGGGGGTGGCGATGAGGAGGTTGACGCCCTTGACGAGCTTGTCGGCCTCGGCCTTACGGTTGGCACCGCCCATGACGATACCGTAGGTCTGCGAGTGGCCCTGCATGAGGTCCTTTGCGACACCGAGGATCTGGAGGGCGAGCTCACGGGTAGGCGAGATGATGACGACACCGGTACCGTTGGCGGGCTTGAAGCGGAGGGTGTGGAGGAGCTCGACCGCCGGGATAAGGAAGGCCATGGTCTTTCCGGAACCGGTGCGGGCGGCACCAAGGACGTCCTTGCCGGCGAGAAGAGGGGGGATGGTGCGGGCCTGGACCTCGGTCATGGTCTTGAAACCCATGCGCTCGATGGAGCCGAGGGTGGCGGGCGAGAGGGGGAGGGTGTCGAAGGGGACGCGCTCATACGACTGCGACGCGAGGGGCGGGCCGTCGAGGGTGACCTTGGACGAGGAGGGCTCGGGGGCGGCCTCCTCCTCGGCGGCCTCGTCGATCTCGACATCCTCAGCGGCGGGGGCGACGGGAGCCTCCTCGGCGGCGGCCTTGGAGGGGCGCTTGCGCTTCTTGGTCACCTTTCCGTCGGGACGGGGCGGGTTGGCGGACATGCTGTTGTTGTTGTTGTTGTTGTGTTGGGTGTGATGGGGAGGAGGGTGTTGATGATGGTGAGCTCGGCTGCTGCTACCTGCTGCTGCTGCTGCTGCCTCGTCTGCTGCAGTTGGAGAAATCTTTCCTTTTTGCCATGTGGCAGTGATCTCATAAACAAAGAAAGAATTCAGAAAAATCTGGGATTAAAAACAAGAAAAGTGACAAAAGAATAATAATCGCGTGGAAATACTCCCGCTCTCGCACTGTATTTCTCCTCTCGCCCCCAGAGGGGGGCGTTGACTGGCACTGGATTTTTTGGAAACGACTATTTCAGCGACCGGCTGAATGCGTCTCTTTGCATCCTCTCTCCCATCTCATTCCATCCAACCACTCCTCTCCCTCTCTTCTACTCTGCCCAGCGCAGAGGTTCTCCAAGAACCAACAATCTTAAAAAGAGCCTGTGGCTCAGCTCAGAGAGGTACGTACACCCAACTGCTCCCCCTTTCATCTACCCGGGATGACTCTGTGTATCATTTCAAACTAGAGTCTGTTATGGCCAAGTGCCGAAGACACTTAAACGCACGATTCTGAACTGTTTCCTCTGTTCATCGCTCTCCTGTTCTCTGTAACAGCAGCTGACAGCAACAGCAATCACTACAGGACATTGTACTCGCCCGTCGATAGCGCTGCTCCGGGCCCAGTATACAGTGAGTCTCTCAACAACCTCCCTCCACCCCCACTCGCACCACTGTGATGTCCCATTTGGGAATTACCGCCTGAGTCTGGCTGCCGGCGGCGTCTTAATTGCCGCTGCTGGTGGTCGGACGTTGCAGACGAAACATGGCTGTTTTATTTTTACTGAGCACTCCTTTCTACCTTGAAATTTTTTTACAAAACAAATCAGTCGAGCCATGACTGACAGGCGTAGCTTCTTGTAACCCATCTATAATCCCCCGACCACCCCCGCAAGGATCCTCCAGGTTAGTGTCTCTCCAAGCTGTTGCTCTACTTTTCTCCACTCTCATTATCGGATGATCCAACACGACGGTCTACTTACATCTTTATGGTGAAAAGGCCCGAAACCCATTTTACCCGGGCACTCCTCTGAATCTCTCCTATCCCACAGCTTTACTCTGTTGTTTGATCAAAGCTGACTGA
The DNA here is from genome assembly GCA_002973495.1 of Apiotrichum akiyoshidainum. Taxonomy (NCBI): domain Eukaryota; kingdom Fungi; phylum Basidiomycota; class Tremellomycetes; order Trichosporonales; family Trichosporonaceae; genus Apiotrichum; species Apiotrichum akiyoshidainum. Next base: position 13,627 of record PQXP01000144.1, read on the forward strand.
TAGAATGCCTGCCAAGCAGCCCGCTGCCGGCCCGTCGCGCCAGAAGGGTGCCGCTCAGGCCCCTCCTCCCGCCGCGTCAATCTCGGGCTTCAATCCCTCGAGGACGCATTTTGCCCTCGCCCTTCCTGTCCTCGGCTCTGCCGACAAGGTTCAGGTCTGGGACGTCGCTGCTGACTGCGTCGTTTCCGAGTGGGAGGTTGCTGGCGCCTCCAAGGTCACTGCTCTCTGCTGGGCCTCGATGGCTGCCTCTGCCGCCGCCAAGAAGAGGAAAAAGCGCAAGTCTCTTCCCGGAGACGGTGGTGACGAGGATGTCCTCATCCTCGCTACCAACAAGGGCGAGACTTCAACTCTTGCCATGTACTCGCCCCTCAAGGGCGAGCTCCAGCGCTCCCTCCCTCTTCCGGCCAAGGTCTCTGCTGCCTGGTCGGACGAGAACGGAATCATCCTCGCCACCGAGTCCAACCTCCTTGTGCTTGGTCCCGAGGCCTCGGCCATCTCCCACACCGTGGCTCTTCCCTCGGTCGCCTCGTCGCCGTCGGCTGTTGCCCTCCTCCCCACTTCCACTACTGAGGTCCTCCACGTCCTCGTCGGTAACATCTCCGTCACCGCCCTCCACCTCACCCTTGCTTCCTCCTCCATCTCCCACACTTGCGCCCCTATCACTGCCTCGACAACAGCTGTTACCTCCATTCAGCCGTTGCCGTTGACACAACAGGGTGCCTCGTTCCTCATCGTTGCCGAGGAGGACCGCGCCGTCTCGCAGTTCACCCAGGCTTCGCCGACAACAACACCCAAGCTCTCGCACCGTTACGCTGCGCAGACATTGTCCCATGTCCACTCGGTCGCCCTCTCGGCTGAGCTCCTCGGTGTCCTCCACCAGTCGGGCGAAATCTCCCTCTTCACCATCCCCTCCGAGCTCAACCTCTCGCGTCCCACAACGGACAACAAACCCAAGCAGGTCAAGCTTGTCGAAGGCAAGGACGAGCGTCTTGCCCGTGTCGCACGTATCGCCTTTGCCACCGAGGACGAGAGCGCTGCTGGTGCTCTCTGGGCCGGCCGCATGGCTGGTGCCGGCCGCGTCAAGTGGTACAAGGCCGCCTACGAGCTCCCCGAGGGCGGTCTCCGCCAGTCCACTGTCGTCAAGTGCGACGCCCAGGACCTTCTCGCTTCGAACAACCAGACCAACGGCACCAACGTTCAGAGGTTCAAGGCTCCTGCCCACGCTGTCCAGGCTACTGCCGAGTCTGACGACGACGAGCCCGCCGCCGCCCTCCCCACCGACGTCGACATGGCCGACCTCTCCCTTGGCGAGCGTCTCCTTGCTGCCCCCGCTGGTGCCCAGGCCAACGGCAAGGCTGCTGGCGCGACCGCCGACGGTCCCGTCAACGCCGCCTCGCTTTCGCGTCTTCTCGTCCAGGCCCTCCACACCTCGGACCCTGCCCTCCTTACCCTCTGCCTGTCGCACCGTGACCCAGTCATCATCCGCAACACTGTGCGCAAGCTCCCCGCCCAGCTCGCTCTTCCTCTCCTCAAGGCATGTGTCGAGCGTCTCGGCCAGGGCAAGGGTGCCAACCGCCGTGGCGGTGGCCGCGGTGGAGTGCAGAACGAGCAGCAGGGTCGCGGCACCGTCGAGTGGGTCAAGGGTGTTCTCATTGAGCGTGGCAACATTCTCATGACCATGCCCTCGCTCCCGGCCCACCTCTCGGCTCTGTCCAACCTCCTTGCTACCCGCATGGAGCTCTACCAGCCCCTTCTCTCCCTCTCTGGTCGTCTTGACCTTGCGCTCGCGCAGATCAACATGCGCCGCCTTGCTGCCGAGCAGGCCACTTCTGACGAGAAGGGTGAGGGCGAGCACTACATTGAGGGCGATTCGGACGACGAGGTCCAGGTTGAGATTGGCGAGGAGGACGAGGACGCCATCGAGGACATCAACATGATGGCCGGCGACAGCGACGACGACGACTCGGAGGAGGACGACTCTGAGGACGACGGACTCGACTCGGACGGCGACGAGGAGCTCCTCGACGTTGAGGCCGAGGAGAGCGACGATGACGAGGAGGAGGAGGAGAGCGACGACGAGTAAACGTACCCACTACACACAGAAGACGACCTAGAGCGCTTCTTAGCATCAACCTGTATTATTCTACAACTGCATGTTATCATTAGCACATTTGTTTCTACACTTTTTGTTGCGCTGCAAGCAAGCTGGAGCTGATGGGCGATTGGAGGAGACTTGGACAAAATCTTTTGCCACCCACCCTGAACACCGACACTGAACACTGTGGCGTATGCTGCACAGGAGTATGTGGCATAGGAAAGTGGCTGTCTCCAACTCGCCACAACGGCATCCCGTATCTCGCGCCAAGGGCTCGATCCCTCCAAGCCTCTGAACCACTGTAGCTCTTTCAGCAGCGTCTTTCAGAATCACCATTGGGGGTGGGCTATCCGACAGTTTGGCATTACCATGTTAACAGCGCAACAGCTACGCCTACCTCAGGTCATGCACGTCGCAGCAAGTAACCTGCCCTTCGGGAGACACCCAGTCTATCAGGACCTTCCTGCGCCATCCCGTACACTGTCAGAACTTTCTGAGCACCATGAGCAGCTCCGGGCACTTCTTGCACAATACCCCGCGCAATCGGAACGCTCAAAAAGACATGTGGCACTCGTCTGGCGCTTTCGCAACTTTGCGCGCGCTGACACTGTGCCCGTTGCGCGGTCCTGAAAAGAGAGGGGGAAGAGACTTGTACAGGCGGGAGGAGACCATCGGAAGGCGGTAGGCCGCTACTGGCCACCCGGGTGACGATGCAGCGACCTCGGAGCCATTTGAGACGGGAGGAGTACTGTGGTTGGGGCATGCCGAGGTGCCGCTGCAGACTCCGTGCACGGGTCCTGTAGCTCTAGCGGCTAAGAGCGCTGACCCTGGCCTGTTTATTCTTATAACACCAAGCGGCTCGCTTCGATTGAGGCTGGCGAAAGAGTGTTGAACTATGGGGCGAGCCGTTCTGGTGAGGAAGTGTCGCAGTATTTTTGCCATTATTTTTTCACAACTATTTTGTTCGATTGTCTTCGCTGCTGCCGGCGACACTCGCTTCCGTCCGCTGCTAACAATCTCCACCCGCATCTGTCCGCTCGAGACACCGCCCACTCTCACCGGTTCCCTTTCTCCGCTCGCTGGACAGCAGGCGGGGTCTCCGAGGCCCGTGCATGCGTCGACTCTTCCGAGAAGATCGACATGGTCGGCGATTTAGCTCAGTTGGTTAGAGCGTATGCTTAACAGTCGAAGACTCTTACGCATAAGGTCGGCGGTTCGACCCCGCCAAACGTCAGCGCATGGCGAGCTCCTGTTAGCGGGAGTCGTTCTTCTTGTCTTTTGCACGGGGCGGTGGTAGAGACGGCACTGGTGTGTGGGTGACTCGCGGAAGCTTGGTGGGAGGCAGGGAGTTGGGAGCGGAGCAGATCATTTGTGGCAAGTGGCGGCGCGTCGCGTCTTGATATCTCCCCCTGGGGAAGGAACCACGGCTGGGAGCTCCAAGTATGAAATGGGAGGGATTTGGATGGCGGGCAGAAAAGGAGCCTGAGGAGGTGAGTTTGAGAATGCACGGGGGGCTGGCCGCCACGGTGTTTGCCCGATCGACTGAGTGCCACAGTGATCTGCATCAACCACACTGTATGTGTTTACCACCCCCTTGGTATCTTCCCTCTGCCACATCTCTCTCTCTCTCTCTCTCTCTCTCTTCCATCCTTCTTTCTTTACTCACGACCTCTCCTCGTCATACACACTGCACTCTCGCATCCATCCAAGGCCCTCCCCTCACTCACCCGCCTCATCCCCGTTGCCCCCTCACCTCACCTCACCTCACCATCGCCCTCTCCCTGGCCCTCTCCCTCGCCCTCTCCGGTCTTCCTCGCCTATCCCCTGCCACTCCATCATGTCGAATCAGACAAGTTCCATCCCGAATTCCTCCACAGATGCGCCCGATGGTGGCCTCAACAACTTTGCAAACACGTCGGCGATCAGGAGCCTCCTCCTCCATCTGTCGAAACGGCCCGACTTTGGTGAACTGCGCGGTCCCCTCTTTGGCCTTCTGGTGCAGTATCCCTCATCCCTCAGTCCCAGACGACACCAATGAGTGTTCATCGTGGATTGAGACTGCTCCCTTGAGCGTACCTCGTATTGGAATCGGGTGAGTAGACAGCAGTGGGAGTCCCGTCCAGCTCGGCTGACGAACAGCTATGCAGAGGTCGGCGATACCTTCCTCCTTCTCGTGTGGGACCGCGCGCGGGGCGTGGAATGGTACGTGTTCCCAGTGCAGCTTCAATCACTTGCTCACGGACCAGGAAGTCGAACAAGGCCGATCCCCCGTCCTTTCGCAATCTCATGGCGCAGTTCATTGTCACATGCATGCTCATCAACCGCGTTCCGCCCATCTGCCTCAGCCTAGAGGACCCTCCCTTTGCCCTCCCTGGCCTCGAGTGTCACCGCCGAAGTCTCTACCAAGAAGCCCAAGACCGAGCCCTAGAAGCCCGACACATCGATTCCAGCTTCTCACTACTTGGTCTCGTATTGTCGGGGGAGCGTAGCATGCGTGCATTAGGAGAACAACAGCAGTCACGGGTCAGAGAAAGCGTTTCCATCGATAGCATGCAGATAGTCGCCACCTAAGGATTGGAGGCCTGGGGGGTGCAATTACTACCACGTGCTCACCGGGAATAGACCGGAGGCAAATTGATTGTCGTGCTCGGGGGGTGGAAAAGTCGACCGTCGCGCTCCTCCATCGGGAATTGCGACTCGAAGCCCTAAGCCCCCAGGCGGAGTCCTCGAGTCCTCCATCGACTTGGTGCTGCTCATTGTCGCTTGTTCTGTTATCAACACCACCAACAACCCCCCCACTACCCACCCGCCCCCCAAAATGTCCCAGACAAGGTACTTCTCCACCCGCGGCGGTGCCGAGACCCTCACTTTCGACGAGGTCAGTACACGCCAGTCCGAGTGGCGACGATCCAGCGACATTACATTTGGATCGCACGTTCCAGACACCTAGCACCGGTAACTAACCTCTCAGGCTGTCCTCACTGGTCTTGCCCCCAACGGAGGTCTCTACATCCCCACCGAGATCCCCTCGCTCCCCGCCAACTGGGAGACCGAGTGGGCCTCGCTCTCGTTCCCCGAGCTCTCGCACAAGATCCTCTCGCTCTTTGTTCCCGAGGACTCGATCCCCTCCGCCGACCTCAAGGACATTATTGACCGCTCGTACGCCACCTTCCGCTCGAAGGAGGTCACCCCCCTCCGCCAGACCGCCGAGGGCGAGTACGTCCTCGAGCTCTGGCACGGCCCCACCTGGGCCTTCAAGGACGTTGCCCTTCAGTTCGTCGGCAACATCTTCGCCTACCTCCTCGAGCGCGCCAACAAGGGCAAGGCCGAGGCCGAGCAGGAGCAGCTCACCGTCCTCGGTGCCACCTCGGGCGACACCGGATCGTAAGTGGGAGAGAGTAGCATGCGCTAACTTTGCAGCGCCGCCATCTACGGTCTCCGCTCCAAGCCCTTCGTCACCATCTTCATTCTCTACCCCGACGGCCGCGTCTCGCCTATCCAGGAGGCCCAGATGTCGACCGTTCCCGACGCCAACGTCTACTGCGTTGCCGTTGAGGACTCGGACTTTGACACCTGCCAGGCTATCGTCAAGAACTGCTTCGGTGACCGCGAATTTAACGCCTCGCACCGTCTCGGTGCCGTCAACTCGATCAACTGGGCCCGTATCCTCGCCCAGATCGTCTACTACTTCCAGGCCTACTTCCTTCTCCCCGCCGAGGCCCGCAAGGCCGGCGGCATTAAGTTCTCGGTCCCCACCGGCAACTTTGGTGACATTCTTGCCGGCTGGTTCGCCAAGCGCCTCGGCCTCCCCGTCGAGCGCCTTGTCGTCGCCACCAACGAGAACGACATTCTCGCCCGCTTCTTCCAGACCGGCCGCTACGAGCCCGACCCCACCACCGACGGCGACGTCAAGGCCACCTACTCGCCCGCCATGGACATTCTCCTTTCGTCCAACTTTGAGCGTCTCCTCTGGTACCTCGCCCACGACACCCAGGACGCCGCTACCCAGGCCAAGTCGGCCGAGGAGCGCCGCGCCGCCGCTCAGGCCACCCTCAACGGCTGGATGTCCGACCTCAAGACCAAGGGCCGCGCCGACATGGGCGAGGCCGTCCGTGCCCGTGCCAGCGAGGAGTTTGACGCCTTCCGCGTCTCGGACCAGGACGTGAGTGTGCAACGACTATAGTTACAACCAGATGATGTCTAACTATTCAGACCCTCGCCGAGATCAAGAAGTACTACACCCTCGCCGCCCCCTACGGCCCCTACGTTGTCGACCCCCACACCGCCGTCGGCCTCGCCACTACCGCCCGCGCCGAGAAGAAGTACCCCGGCGGCACCTGGGTCACCCTCTCGACTGCCCACCCCGCCAAGTTCTCCGAGGCCGTCGAGCTCGCCCTCACCAAGGACGAGTTCCCCTCGTTCTCGTTCCGCGCCGACGTCCTCCCCGAGCAGCTCGCGCAGCTCGAGACCATGAAGAAGCGCGTGTACAAGGTCAAGGGCGAGGACGGCGTCCGTGCCCTCGTCGAGCAGGTCAAGCGCGGCGAGCAGCCCACCCCCGCCTAGATCTGCGGATAGCGGTGGACATCATGGCGAGCCAGGCCCGCGATGGCTCGCGTGTTGTAGTAGTCGACAGAGGAAGTCTTTGCATCTAGTGGCCATGCATGGTTAGACAAGCGACGCGAGCAGCGAGCGGCGAGTGCAGCGGGGCAATTCAGCAGGACAAGAACGAGCACTTGGGGGAGGAGAGCTCACAGGAACTTAAGAACTCGCAGGGAGCAAGAAAACAACAAGCCTCGTTATATCAGTCGGTAGATAGTTTGACTCTTACTACTAAGATATCAAAATGTCATGGGTTCGAGCCCCATACGAGGCTTCGCAAGCATCTGCGAGCGTATCTTTTTGAGTTTGCAGCTTGCTGCAACCTCTGGGCGACCCCGCGAGTCGAGCTCGAGCTGCAGACGGACAACTGGCTGGGGAGCGGAGACTGCAACTTTTTTTGGGTGGAGGTTGGGGGTGATCGGGCGGGAGCAATTCCACGTGATCTGGGAGTGGACTTTGCCTCTTTGTGGCGCACGGTGGACACCCAACGATCAACCTCGTTGTCCATCCGACGTTCTGCCTCGCAATCTGTGCTCCTGCCAGGGCGGAAGCAGGCGTTGTGTTGTGAATTACACTTAGCTCCTCAGCACACGCCAGCGTGCGGTGCGAAACCTCCAGTTTACAAACCCATGGTTTACAACGTAGACGTACATGGCATGAAGAGAGGCAAATAGGGGAGGTCCATGATCAAGTCCACCTCAATCAAACTGGCTATAGATCCGCCTGGCCTTGGGCCAGGGAGGAGGAAGGTTGGGACTCGGCGGGACGAACGGGGGATATGTAAGGGAAGGGCCGCCACTCTTGGCATCTCCGCGACTGTCCAACTGCGAGCCGCTCTCGACTTTGGCAGGCATCGTAGCGACGAGCACGATCGTGTCGCTGCTGCACTGGCTGGGGAAGTTGGCCGTCGTGTCGCCCGTCTCGCTCGGCGCGCCAAACAACGATGGCCGTGATGTGCCCGAGGCCGCACCGAAACCGGGGGAGGCCCTCGGCTGTTGGTGGTTATGGGTCTCGTTCCAGACAGGCTGTACGACCCAGACTTTGGCCGGGTGGTCTGCAAGCAGTTTCTCGGCTGCGTCGAGATAGTATGTCGTGTACTCGACCTTTGCGGCGGCGAGCGCGCGCACAAGCATTGCGTCAGTACCGTACAGTGGCGAGGCGCCTCCGGTGCCCGCCGTCCGCAGGTGTTCGAGGTCCGCAACAGAATACGTGCCCTGGAGTGCAAAGAGGAGGAGGCCGCCGAGGGGGAGGAAGGCTGCGTCGGCGTGCGCGCCGCGCAGGAGATCCGCAAGGGGGCGCGGTGCGCTGTCCGCATACACCGCGTACTGCATCGTGGTTCTAAAGCCCTGCGTCACGCGCGTCACAGTGTGCTGCGTGCCGAGGGGAATGTACGCCCACTGCAGGTCCCGCTCGCCGTCAGACCTCCACGTCCCCGGAGTCCAGTCGTGGGTCACATATCGTCCCGAGCACAGGTCCTGCAGGATGAGCTCCCCGCCCGAAAAGCTCGAAGGGAGCGAGACGACCAGTGTGCCGATATGTCCCGGGCCCCGGTGCCGGTCAGCGTGCAATGCAATGTGCCCGCCGCGAACATATGTGTTCAGCTTGAGTATGCGCGCTGAGAGGGACGTGAGGGGCAGGTCGAGGTGTGCGGCAATGTCACGCAGAATGCGCACGGCCGGATCGCACGTGAACAGCAGATTTGGCGGGGCCAGTTCATTTGAGCACCGGCTCGCTGGGTCCAGTTCACCTCGCAGCCCGCCCCCGTCAGTAGTCGGGACAGCGTATTGTGAAGGGGCAGCCGCGAGATAGAGGGAAGTCGCGGCGTCATGGCGGATCGGCAGCGTCACTGGGCCAGTAAGTGTGCCGGCTGCGCCCTTGGTCGTCGGCGGCGTAATGTAGTAGAGCTCAAACTTTGCTGCTGGGTCCTCGCGCAGCACGCCGTTTGTCGACGCCTCGGTGCCTGCGAGCGCGACCCGCATGAGGCGCACGTAGTCCATGCTCGCCTTGACCTTTTCCGGGCTGTTGATTGTTTGCGGTTCTCCTGGACCATCAGCATGCCGCCCCATACCCCTTAGCAGCTTCTGTGAGGGGGACTTACTGTCTGGGGTCGTGAACGGGCTGGCGTTTGGCGTGGGCGCCACAGCGTACGCGTCGAAGAGACCGAGCTTGAGTGCCCCCCAGTCCGACTGTGTAGTGGCCTCCAAGGTCCCAGGGGGAAACTGCAGCGCATCGCCACTGCCGACCTGTCGCGCCTTCTCGCGTTCGCGCTCCAGTTGCTCGGTGAGACGCGATATCTGGGAGGTGGTGGCCTGGGAGACTTTGGCCGCAAAGGGGCTCGGGGACGGCGCGAGCATCTGAGCGATGGCTGAAGCTGCCGCCGCCGCTGCTGCGCTCGCCGACGCAGCTGCTGTAGCAGCAGACGCGGCTGCCTGGGCGGCGCTGGTGGCAATGTTGGCAAGCGCCGCAGCGTCCACTGCGCCAGACTGCTGAGGGGGAGGGGGAGGGGACTCAGCGCGTGTGGTCGTAGAAGACACGGATGACGAGGCGCTCGCGGTCTTGGACATGAACGCCGGCGTGGGGGCAGAGGGGAATCCAGAGCGAAACCTGGGCGTGGTGGACGCGGCCGATGCAGAGGTCGAGCTAGCCGCAAAGGGGCTCGGCGTGCTCGGTGTGGGGGGCGCGCCGCGGGACGTGTTGCCACTCTGATAGTGCTGCGAGTCGCCCGCAGCGCGGGGCACTTGTCCGCTGGACCCCATGTTCCGAGGCCGTGAGGGTGTCAATGATGAGGTCCCGGGGGACGACAGATACGGGTGGTGGCGGGGGGACACGGTGGATAGGTGTAGCGGGGCTGGAGCAGGTCAACACGGTGGGCTGCAGAGGTGAGTGTAGCTGTCAGCCGCAGGGGCAAAAAGCGTGAATGCCAAGTGGGAAGAGTGATATCAAGATGGAGATATTAGGCCCAGATGTATGATAACATCGCGAGGACCCAGCGGTGGCGGTGGCGGCAGACGGTGCTCATGTGTTCGTCGTTCCTTTATTCCCGCCACCGACCCAGGCCCATTCATCCCTCGGCAGGAGGCATGGCGGTGCCGGAGGTGTCCCCCGAGTGTGTCCCGTGTCCCCGGAGCCGCTGTGCTGCGGTGCGAGTCATCGTCGTCGTCGTCGTCAGTCATGTAATGTCAGTTTGTGTGAGGCAGGTCCCAAACGTGGGGGTTTCGAGTCAGAAATGGGCGCAGAAAATGGCGCAGATGGTGTGAGTGGGAAAAGTGGAGTGAACGGAAAACGGGACGAGACGAGATCTGGAAATGCTCCGCGCGTCATCGTCATGCAACGAGCGGTCCTCGCCACTGGGGTCAGTCTGCTGATGTTCATTCACTCGGGTCAATGTGGTCTAATGTACAGTCATGATGCATAATGCTGTCCTGTCGGACTGTGTTTGGTCTCTACATGTCGACGTCTGGTGCATGTGGCCACCATCGGTCGTTGGGGGGTTGGGTGGTGTTCATGTTCGCAGCCGCAGCCGCAGTTGCGCGCGCACTGCGCCTCTCGGATGGGTCCTCAGTCTTCGCCTCGCCCACCTAGTCGTGCCTCCTGCGGCCGCCGCCACCGCCGCCGTCGCGGAGACCTCCGCGGTCACCAGGGACGGCGGCGTTCTGGCACGCATTCGCAAAGTGTCCGTACTGGTTGCACTTGAAGCACAAAACGGTCGATAGGTCCTTGACCCAGCGGCCGCGGCCTCCACCTCCTCCTCCGCGGTCGCCGTGGCTCGATCCGCGATCGCTTCCGTGGTCGCCGCCGTCATAGTCGCGCCTCGCGTGGCCCGAGAGGAATCCTCCCGCGCGCCATCCCTGTAGCGAGCCGCCCTCGGTCCATGCCGGTGCCGGCACGACAACCGCGTTCGGGTCGTACTTGTACTCGCGCCAGCGGCCGTAGCCTGCGGGCAGCTGCGGCGGGGGTCCCGAGGTCGCCGGGTCGGGGGGGATGGGGTTGACGTACGACTCTGGGGGCGGGAGCTTGTTGGACGGGTGCGCGAGCTTGCAGTCTGGTCCGTCGACACAGAAGCCCGCAAAGTACGCCTGGCACAGCGTGCGCCGGACGTGCCGGCGCGGGCACTCGGATCCCAGACGGCAGAATCCGCGGTTATAGTCGGGGCACTCGACGCGGCGGTCCCGCGGGTGGTAGTACAGGCACTCGCCGCCGAGCTCGCACTTGCCGAGCTTGACGTACCAGATGCAGACGGGCATGGTGCGCAGGTTCCAGTCGTGCGTGTACTCGCAGTTGTCTCCGACCTTGCACAGATTACGCAGGTAGTGCTTGCAGACGGTCGTCTTCTTCTCGCGCTCGCGCGGGTGCGACGGCAGCGGCGGCGTCGGCTTGAAGTTGTTTGGCGCAGGCGTCGTGTGTCGCAGCGGACACTTGTTGGGGCCCAGGGGGCACGCGAGCGGGAGGAGGTTCATGCGACAGATCTGGTCGTCTGGGATGTTAGCATGTTGGTGTTGTTGTTGCTGTATACTCACCCGAATCGAGCTTCATGCTGCGCTCCTGCTTGAGGTAGTTTTCAACGTCGAGGTTGGCCTGGTGAAAGTCGGGGCGCACAAAGTCGGCGGCGCGCCCGAGGTTGCCTGCTGTGGTGGCCATTGTGGGTGCGATGGGAATGTCAGTGCTCGATGTCAATGGTGATGATGATGATGGTGGTGGTAGTGGATGCACGATGGATGATGGCATCAACAGAAGAATCAAGCGACGGCAGTGGGAATGGGTGGTTCAGTGCCCTGGCTGGCTGGTGCTAATATATACCATTAGCGGAAGCAAATTGTCATTTCAATGTCGTTACATCTGCTTACAAAGCAGCAAGACTCTAGCATAAACTCGTGGCTTCTATCACTGTGGCAGCTCGGCAGCAGCTCTAACTCCACCCGTCGTCGCCATCCTCGTCGTCCGTGCGGCTCATCTGCCGCGCCTTGCCCTTGCCCTTTTCCAGCGGTGGGACAGGCAGCTCGATGCCCTCCTTGACCGCAAGTGCCTGCATGAGCGCCGCGAGCATCTCCCCCTGTCGGTCCACCGTCCGGCGCAGCGACTCGATCTGCTCCAGCAAGACATACTGGTTCTTCGCGAGCTTGGTGTTGGTTAGGTCCTTGTTGTCGCGCGGGACAGGCGTGTGCGAGCTGGACGGGCCCGGAATCGCGCCAATGGGGCCAACGGGTGTGTGCAGGTTCGGGTTTCCAGCCCACATTTTCGGCGTCGGCTGCGGCGCGTCGCCGCCAAAGCCCGGCGACGCACTGCGGAGATTGGTCGTGGTGATTGGGAGCAGCGGAACGCTTGCAGACGTCTCCCCAACGGGCGAAATCTTCCTCGGCCCCTCATCCTCGTCCTCGGACAGGCCCTCGAGCGGAGTCATCTTACCGGGCTGTTGTCAGTGATGGGGCTCGTAGGTAACACACTCACCTGTCCGACAATGCTGACCATCGCGTCGTAGACGATCGCAAAGTTGCGGCCGAGGACAAACGACGGGAGGGCGATGAGGAGCAGGCCGAACAACAGCAACGGGACGGAGAGAATCTTGCCAAACGCCGTGCGCGGAACGACATCTCCGTAGCCTGCGGTACTCATCGTGACGAGCGCATACCATGCCGCCTGCGGGATGGAGTCAAACAGGGACACCTCTCCGTCGGGATCCACAAACGCCTGCAGGGTACTGTCCCACGTGCCGCGCTCGGCAAAATAGATGAGGGTCGAGAAGAGAACGAGCACCAGGAGGATAAAGTAGGAGATGGCCACCAGCGCGTCCTTGGACCGACGCACCGCGACGTACATGACCTCGATAGTCAGAAGCATCTGGTTTTGATACTTGAACGCGCGGAATACGCGGAGCAGGCGGAACGTCCTCAGGATCGAGAAGCGGAAGAGAATACTCGTGTCCTGCTGCCGAATCACCTCGATATAGTATGGGAGAATCGAAAGAAGATCCAGAATTGCAAAGAACGACGTCGCCCAGTTGTAGTACTGCCGCCAGCTGTCCGAATGCGCAAGGCTGCGGGCAAGATACTCGATCGTGAACAGGACAATGAGCGTGGTGTCGAGGCCAAACAGCACTCGCACTGCTGTTGTGTCCGTGTGAAAGGATGGGAGCGTCGAGAACGTCGTAAGGACCACGCTGTTGTTAGATTCGCTTCTCATCTTTGATCTCACCTGAAGAGAATCGCGCCAGTCACCGCCAAATGGATAAAGAACGCCTCGCGTCCGCTACTCGGCTCCTCCATGAGCAAGTAGAGCCTGCGCTTCCATCCGCTGCGCATGTTGGCAGCGATCGTGTACTGGTCATCTCCCTCGTTGAATCCGAGAATGTGGGCAAAGTCGGGGACATGGACTTCTTCCGTGTTTGGTCCCAGGTGCTCGAGGTCGTCGCTCAAGAAGTTGTGTTTTGAATGCGTGGTGGCGCCGTCGTCGCCAAACGACGGGTTTGATGTCGTCCTGCGGCCACTCGGACGCCGCGTGGAGCTGGATCCCGGTGCAGCAAAGAGGATCGTGCTCGACTGGTTCGGGTGCAGTGTCACTTTGCGCTGCCTGGTCATGGAGCGGCGGCCGGCGGGCAACGCGCGGAGCGACGTGGCGGGGGACAGTTCAAACTCCTCGGCGGCATGGTGCTTTGTTGGCGAGAGCTGCGGGGGATACGAGCTCATGGCCGCTTGCGCTGGGTGCGGGGATGCTGACTCGAGGAGCGGGGTGGTTGGTCTTTACGCGGGTGGATCGGGGGAGCAGTGTGTTGTGGGTGATGCTAACGGGCGATGACACTGAAAGTGTTGGCGTTGATCGCCCTGGACATTGACATTGTATGTGGCGGCTCTTACGTAAGTTGATTATCCCGCCAAGACTCAGGCGTGGCCGTATGCGGGCTCGGGGTGGGTGGTCGCGAAGACAAACAAACAACAAAAGCAACAATGGGAAGCAACAGTATGGCAGCGACGAGAGGCCATTGGGCGGCGAGTACGCCGTCAGTCATTCCGAATACTGTTGTCAGTGGGTCCGAGGCCGTCCTCCCCGTCTCCGCTGTGCGTGTCTCGTTGCATATCCGTGTCCGCCGTGTCCGGTCCATGGGTCGGTCAATTTCTGCACATTGGAATGGTGACTATCCGGGCAGGCCCGCAAGGCACCCGGGTGAGTAGCTCCTGGGGGGTTTATATCTAATATTCGCGCAAAACAATCGGATCCGGGTTTAAGAAGATTATGTAATTATTTGTCAGCACGTGCGCAGCACGAGTCCCACACGAGTCTGTTTGCCACAGTACTTAATGCCGCAATCTCCGCCCAGCCAGGAGGGATGGTGGTGCAGTGCCTGGCTCCTGGCCACCCAACGAGCCCAACAAAGGTTGTGCTCGACGTATTTGTTGCCTCGCTCGCTGCCCTCCACCCGTCACTCATCACCCCCCCCCCCCTCTCACCCCAACACCACAGCCTCGCGGCCAACCACCTCCTGGACCAGCTCTCCAAGAGGACTGACAGGCCAACGCGCGCCCCCGACCATCCAACAGAGACGTCGGACCGCGATCAGAGACTGGAACAACCTCACCAACCAACACTCCACTTCACCTCTCTCGAAATCTGAGCTCCAACTTGCCCAACATGTTTGGCTCATCCTGGGGACAAAACAACCAGCAGCAACAGCAGCAGCAGCAGCAGCAGGGCGGCGGTCTCTTCGGCGGCGCTAGCGCCGGCGGATTCGGCCAGGCTACCGGCGGTAGGTCACTCACAGCACAACATCAGCTAACATTTAAAGGCTTCGGACAGCAGCAGCCGCAGCAGAACACGGGCTTTGGCCAGCAGCAGAACACTGGTGGCGGACTTTTCGGACAGAACACCGCTAGCACCAGCTCCGGCTTTGGTGAGTCGTGCGGCCGCCTTAACCTCGACCCAAGCACTTGCTAACATCACAGGCTCTGGCGGCTTTGGTCAGACAAACACCCAGACCAATGCATTCGGCGCGCGCCCCGCGTTTGGTGCCACCGGCTCGTCCCCGTTCGGCCAGGCCAACACAAACACTGGCGGTGGCCTCTTCGGCAGCACCGGCGCGTCCACCGGCGGCTTTGGCCAGACCAACAGCGCCTCTGGCGGCGGCCTTTTTGGCGCAAAGCCTACCACCACCTTTGGTGCCTCGACTGGCGGTGGTCTCTTCGGTGCCAAGCCTGCTGGCGTCGATGCCGGACCTAGCAACCAGGTCTTCCAGTACACCACTGCTCCCCCGCCCCCCATCCCCCAGACCGGTACCGCCAACCCTCCGTACCAGCCCACCTGGCAGCGCGACCCCCCCACAGGCGTTGGAGGACGCGACGCCCCTCCTCCCCACCTCTTCCACATGATCTCGGCAATGGAGCCTTACCGCGGCGGTAGTTTCGAGGAGCTTCGCATGCTCGACTACCAGCAGAACCGCAAGGAGCCCACCGCCCAGCCCGCCGCTGCTGCCGGCGGTTTCGGCCAGCCTGCCGCGACAGGCGGCTTTGGCGCCACAGCGTCTACTGGCTTTGGCCAACCTGCCGCCGCCACTAGCTCCTTTGGTGCTGCCAAGCCCGGAGGCCTCTTCGGCGCTTCCGCTTCCACTGGCTTTGGTGCTCCCGCCACCAACGCCTTCGGCCAGAACAGCAGCACTGGTGGCGGCCTCTTTGGCCAGACTGCCGCCCAGCCCCAGACCAATGCGTTCGGCGGCGCTACCAACACCGGTGGTGGTCTCTTCGGCCAGACCAACACCGCGACCAACACTGGCGGTGGTCTCTTTGGCAGCACCGGCACCAACAACAACGCCTTTGGTCAGAACAACACCCAGCAGCAGTCGACCGGCTTCGGCTTTGGCGCTGCCAAGCCCGCGTTTGGCACCACCCCTACCGCCACCTTTGGCCAGGCCGCCCCTGCCACCACCGGCTTTGGCGCGACTGCTGCCCCTGCGTCGACCGGCTTCGGCTTCGGCCAGACCAACACGGCGGCTCCTGCGACTGGTGGCGGTCTGTTTGGATCGACTCCTGCCGCAACTACCAACGCCTTCGGACAGACGAGCGCTGCCCCCGCTGCCGGCGGCGGTCTGTTTGGATCGACTCCTGCGGCGGCTCCGGCCGCCGGCGGTGGCCTCTTTGGCAGCTCTGCCCCTAAGCCTGGAGGACTGTTTGGTTCGACCCCCGCTGCCGCCCCCGCCACCACTGGCTTCGGCTTTGGCCAGACCCCCGCTGCTGCCCCTGCTGCCGGCGGCGGCCTCTTTGGATCGGCTCCCGCCGCCCCTGCTGCTACCGGTGGCGGTCTCTTTGGTGCTACGCCTGCTGCGCCCGCTGCCGGTGGTGGCTTGTTTGGATCCACCCCTGCTGCCACTGGAGGTGGTCTCTTTGGCGCTCCCAAGCCCGCTGCTCCCGCCGGCGGTCTCTTCGGAGCCGCCCCCGCTGCTCCTGCTGCCACCGGCACCACCGGCTTTGGCGGCTTTGGTAGTGCCTCGACCGGCGGCGGTCTGTTCGGTAGCACCGCTGCCGCTCCCGCTGCCCCCGCCGCTGGCGGCCTCTTTGGCGCTGCCGCCAAGCCCGCTGCCCCCGGCGGCCTCTTCGGCTCGACTGCCACCGCTGCCGCCCCTGCTGCCGGCGGCCTCTTTGGCGGCTTCGGCGCTTCGCAGCCCGCTGCCGGTGGCCTCTTTGGCAGCACTGCCCAGCCTGCGGCCCAGCCTGCTGCGCCCGGCGGTCTGTTTGGCAGCACTCTCGGCGGCCTTGGCCAGTCCACAGCCCAGCAGCCTGCTGCCAACCTCACCGCCTCCGTCGATGTCAACCCCTACGGCAACAACCAGCTCTTTGCTTACTCTGGCCAGAAGCTCGAGCTTAGCAGCAGCGTTGCCAAGAAGCCGGCCCTTCCTCCCCTCACCGCCTCGTCGTTCCGCGTCACCCCTTCCAAGAGCCGCGTTACCAAGCTCCGCGGTTTCGCCTCGCCCCTCAACGCTTCGCAGGGCGCTCCCCGCTCGTCGAGCCCCGCTGTCGCGTCTCCGGGCGGCCGCGGCTCGCTCGTCGGCTCGCCGGCTCCTTCCGACCGCTACAAGGGTCTTACCGACTCTGCGCTCTCCCCCAACGCGTTCATCCCCCGTGCCAACGTCAAGAAGATTACCATCGCCCAGCCCAAGATCACCAACGGCAGCGACGACCCCCTCGAGTCGGTTCTCGGCAAGTCGGCCCTCAGGAGCTCGCTCAACGGCTCGCTCCCTCCCACTCCTGAGCCTACCCGCAGCCCCGCGCTCGTCTCGTCGGCCTCGGCCCGCACCGTGGAGGACACTCCCACTCGTGCCCGCCCCCAGTCCATCTCGTCGCTCGAGAACTCGTTCCGCCCCTCCGCCTCGGTTGCCGCTTCGGAGCGCCCCCTCAAGCGCGGTGACTACTGGTGCAAGCCCAAGCTCGACAAGCTCCGCCAGATGTCGCACGACCAGCTCAGCAGCATCGAGAACTTTACCGCTGGCCGCAAGGGCTTTGGTGAGGTCACCTTCCTCGAGCCTGTTGACCTCACTGGTATTCCCTCGCTCAACGACTTCCTTGGTAATGTTATCACCGTCGAGTCGCTCGAGCTTGCCGTCTACCCCGACGAGAAGAACAAGCCTCCTATGGGCAAGGGCTTGAACGTCCCCGCCCAGATCTCGCTCGAGAACTGCTACGCTCGTGACAAGAGCACCAAGCAGCCCATCACCGACCCCAAGGACCCCCGCTACCTGCGCCAGGTCAAGCGCATGAAGATTGTTCCTGAGACCGAGTTCATCTCGTTCACCGAGGACGGTGTCTGGACCTTCCGTGTCGAGCACTTCTCCAAGTACGGTCTCCGTGACTCGGACGACGAGGACGACGAGGATGAGGGTGTCGAGCCTTCCTCGCCTGCCAAGTACGACCGGTCGTTTACTCCTTCTGAGGAGGAGGAGGACGACTTTCTCCCCCCCACCAAGAGCATCCACGACAACTTGATGGAGATGGAGCACGACAGCGGCCTCGACGAGGGCACCGAGTCGTACGACGAGAGCATGGACGCCGACCAGGACGACTACGAGCAGGACGAGGAGAGCGTCGACGCCGAGTGGGACCAGCCAATCAAGAACCGTCTCGGAACCCAGGGCATGCGCAACCTTCGCGCCATGCAGGCGTCATTCTTCGGAACCACCGAGACCAGGACCCACCAGCCCTCCGCCGTGGAGGCTAAGCGTGCTCTTGCTCGCGAAGCCCTCCGTGCTCTCGAGCGCAAGCGCGAGAACGAGGCGGGTTTTGGTGAAGCCGAGGAGGAAGTAGCGAGGCTTGACGACCGGGCTGTCAAGCGCGCCTCCTTCGGCGAGTCATCCCGCCCGCCCAAGATTCGTGTGCCGCGCAAGTACGCCAAGGTTCCCCTCGCTGTGAGCAGCGTCCAGGGCAACGAGGGCGTCCGCGTTGACGACGGCCTCTCCCTCGGTCGCTCGTGCGGCGTCTCCTGGGGACCCAATGGAGAGCTTGTCCACATTGGCAAGATCTGCGCTCCGAACGCCAAGTTTGCCTCGTCGTCGGACTCTGTGGTGTTTGTTGAGCAGGTCCCCCTGCTCGCCGACGCGCAGTCTGTCGAGCGCTACCGCGCCGACCGCCTGTTGAAGCTGCTTCTCGAGCACACCGAGGTCCGCACTCTCGACGACGACGAGCCTGCGGCTTTCACCGACACCTCTATCCGCTTCCACCAGTTTGCTGGACTGTTTGACGCCAGCGACCGTTCCCACGAGGCGAGTGTCTGGCGTCTCGGCCAGGCCCTCTTCGATGAGATCGACGTCAAGCTTCCTGCCGGCACCTCGGACGACGTGCACCAGCGCATCCTCGAGGTGCGCCGCAAGCTCGCCCTGTCCAAGTGGCTTGAGGACGCTGTGGCCCCCGCCGTCGACCTCGACCTGGCCAAGGCCGGCGACAACCGCCCCGCCAAGGTGTTTGCCCTGCTTACCGGCAACCAGGTCGACAGGGCTGTGCAGTCTGCGCTCGACGGCAACGACATGCGCCTCGCCACCCTTGTCTCGCAGGTTGGTGGCTCGGACGTCTTCCGGGCGGAGATGCAGCGCCAGCTTGATGACTGGACCAAGTACAAGACGGACGGACTCATTGGTTACGACTACCGTAAACTGTATGCCTTGCTCGCCGGCATCACCGACGTCTCCCCCGGAGACGGGGGCCGTGGGCCTGGCTCTGCGCCGGATGTTGTTGTCGCGGAGGGCCTCGACTGGAAGCGCGCCTTTGGTCTCCACCTCTGGCACGGCTGCCCCTTCGAGCTCAGCATTGGTGACGTTCTCGAGAACTACGCCACCGCGCTCAAGTCGGCCCACTCGCCTGCCCGCCCCCTCCCGCCCTACCTCGAGAAGCCTGACGGCGCCAAGGAGTGGAAGCTCCCGGAGCAGCCTACAGACATCATCTACAGCCTCATCGAGATGTACTCGGACCTCGGCGTCTCGCTCGACAGCGTTCTTGAGGCGCGCAACACGTCGCCTTCGCCCACCGACTTCCGCCTCCCATGGCACCTCTACCTGCTCCTCCGCCAGGCGCTCCAGAAGCGTGACTTTGCTGACCGCGAGGAGGAGGACAGCGAGGGCTTTGCGTACTCTGCCGCCGCCAATCAAATCACCGGTGCGTACGCTGCACAGCTTGAGGAGGAGGGCCAGTGGACCTGGGCCGCATTTGTGCTCTTGCACCTGGAGAAGGCCGAGTCGCGGCGCGAGGCTATCCGCTCGCTTCTGTTCCGCCACCCCGAGCCGACCGTTTCCGAGAAGGAGTTCCTCGTCGACACCCTCAAGATTGCGCCCTCGTGGCTGCACGAGGCGCGCGCCGCGAACCTTGCTGCTTCCGGCGACTCCTACCGCGAGTACTACGAGCTCATCCCCGCTGGCCTCGCCGAGCGTGCCCAGCGCGTCCTCGTCAACCAGCTCGCCCCGGAGGCTGTCCTCCGCGGCGACCCCGCGCTCCTCCAGCGCCTCTGCGAGGTCCTCGAGCCCCTCCAGCCCACTGGCTGGGAGTACTCGGGCAAGCTCTTCCTCGACTACCTCGATATTGTCCGCAACGTCCGCCCGCTAGTCAGGAGCGTGCTGCGCGCCGGCGCGCACCCCGACCCCATGGAGAAGCGCTCGCTTGCGGCGCTCGCCAACAATCTCCCACACGTCCTCCAGCTCCTCCCGGCCCTGTTCCCCGACAAGACGGACGTTCAGCAGGTCGCGGCGCTGTCCGGGATGCTCTCTGAGCTCCAGACGCTCGCGGCATTCCTCCACGCATCCGGATACATCCCCCGGCCGCCGCTGTCCGACCTCCTCGTCGACAAGGACCGCCTCCACCTCCTCCAGGGTGCGGCGACCGAGAGCTTTGAGCGTTCGCTCGCTGCCATCACTGCATGAGGGCCCAAGGCTTGAGCAGTTTCCGTTCTCGTGACATGACTCGTAGACTCGTACCCACACCACAACCGACACCCACCAGTCCCTATTTCTTGTTTCTATCCATTTCTTCCGTAGCATGGCATAGCCTTCATAGCCCCTTTAGATAGCGTCCGTAGGCTCCCCTCCACCCACCACCGCATTATATACAGCCTTGTCTCTCGACGACGTCGTAAAAACTCTACTGCGATGCAATGCAAAATGAATGCGTTAATGCCGTTGGGTTGCAGTGTGTGGGGGTGAATGCGGGGTATTTGGTGTGGAGCTTTTGGTTTACCCCACACGCGCAAATGGATTTTTCAGATTCACGCGGCCCTCGGCGTCTCGTGCTCGTGTCCCGTCGCCGCCCGTCAACATCGCCCATCACCCACCCACCCACGACATCAACAACATCATCACAGCATCCAACAACACTACAATGGCGTCCAACACTCGTGCGATGCCGACACCCGCTGGACTCCAGACCCCTGAGCCCGAGAAGATGGCCTCGTTATCTCTCAGCGATACCGAGAGTTGCACCGCAACTCCCATTTCGAGCGCAACCTGCTCCGTGAGTCCCAATCGCGGCGCCGAGAATCAGCGATAGCGGGCCTTGGCACTGTTATCAGTAGCGCCGACATGGGCGCATGCAAGGATATGCTGACAGGAATAGCGCTTGAAGGATGCCGCGGCTGAGACCGGTCTGCCCACACCGCCCGAGTCGGTCCAGACGGCCGCGCGCTCTGCTCCCTCCGTCTCTGGCTCCGACGGCGATGCTTCTCATGCGCCCTCTGCGGCGCTGGACGCGGCGCTGGAGAAACGCGCAGTGCTCACTGCTCGCCTCGAGGACGCGCCGTACGACGTGGTCATCTACCTTGCGCGTGCTCTCGCGCATGCAGAGCTCGGATACCCTGACCTCGCGGTTGGCGATGCGTACCGTGCTCTGCTGCTGTGCGACGACCTCGACGGCGGCGAGTACGCTGAGCAGTCGCACGAGGGCCTTGCGGGGTGGATTGGCGTTTCGGACGAGGACGCGCTCCTGCTGGATGCTGTGCTTGGCGAGGTGCCCCAGCTGCCCGAGGACGAGGACGAGGCCGTGGAGGCGCTCGCGGCGGCCGGCTCGCGAGCGGCGTACCGTCTGCTCGCCGACAGCCTCCGCCTGTGCGGCTGTCTCCGCTCTGCCGCCACGTTTGCCGAGCGCGGCCTGCGCGTGACGCCCGGCGACCTTGCGCTGCTCGCTGCGCGCGACGCGGTCGATGCGGCGGGCCGTATCCGGCGCCCGTCCGACATTCCCGCTGACGGCGGCATGATCCCGACTGCCGAGCTGCCAGAGGCCGGTCTCGTCCGCCGCGAAATCTACCCGTGGAACCTGCACGAGCGCGACCGCTACGCGCAGTCGGCGATCGACGAGCTCAACGTCCGCCTCCGCAAGGCGGCGCCCAAGTGCGAGGTGCGCGTGACGGAGCTGCCGGTCCTGCACGCGAGCGGGCAGCAGGAGACGTGCCGCCAGCTCGGCGTGTTTGCCACCGAGGACATCCAGCCCGGAGAGGTCGTCCTCCAGGAGTACTCTCTCATCACGGCGAGCAACCGCCACAAGGAGGCAGTGTGCGACGCCTGCTCGGTCGACCTGCCCGAGGAGGCGGACAAGCTCGTGCCGTGCGACATGTGCGATGCTGTCTTCTGTTCCGAGTTCTGCCTCGAGCAGGCAATGGAGAGGTACCACCCGGCGGTGTGCGACCGCGAGGAGCTCGACATGATCGGCAAGGACCCGAGCGCGCTCGAGGCGGATTCGAGCCTGTACCTGCTCCTCCTTGGCCGTGTGCTCGCGATGGCAGCGCACGAGGAGGGGAACCCGCTCGACGTAGCCGAGGTCAAGTTTCTGTGGGGCGACTTTACGGCCGCCGGCGCCGCCCCGTCCCTGCCGTTCACCTTCAAGTACAACATTGCCGAGCCGCTGCACGTCCTGGAAGCGATGGACATTGACATTTACGCCGAGCGCGCCAGCTACGACACGTGGATCTTCAACACGCTCTACTCCAAGTTCCGCGGTGTCGCGTCGGCGCGCAAGAGCTATGGCGGCAACGCGGACGGACGCCCCGACGTGGCTGCGGTCCACCCGCTGTGGTGCCTCGGCAACCACGACTGCGACCCGAACGTCTCGTGGGAGTGGGGAGGCAACATTGCCATGACGGCCCGCCCCACCCGCTTCCGCAAGGAGCCGGGCCTTCGCAAGGACGACGAGCTGCTCAGCCACTACTGCGACCTCGAGCTCCCGGTCAAGGACCGCCGCGAGTGGGCAAGCGGCCCCCTCGGCGGAGACTGCATGTGCGACCGCTGCTGCGTCGAGGCTGCCGAGGAGGAGGCGAAGGAGGAGGCGAACAACTAGACGATGCCCATAACGTAGACCAAGACCAAGACCATGGGCGCTTGACCGCGCCCCAACCTAGACCATGCCATGCAATGCCATATTATTCCTGTTCCTTCTCGTTTTATCTATCCACTACGTGTGTTCTAGTGCTAGTGTTCCTGCGCATCCGCGATGCTCGTCTCGTAGATCCAATACGTGCACCACGGCAGCGGCCGCCAGCCAAGGGACGCAAATAGTCGCATGCTCGCGTCGTTTCCCTCCTCGATGTAGCAGAACCGCGGCACGCCTCGCGCCTCCTCCGCCGCGAGATGCGACGCGAGGACGACCTTGGCGAGGCCACGCCGCCGGAACGCAGGCTGCGTCCAGAGCGCACCGAGCGACCCGTCGCCATGCGTCATGACCCACACCTCGGCCAGCGCGCGGGGTTCCGTGCGGGGCCGCAGACAGGTGGAGAATGGGCCGCGGAGGGCATAGTACTCTAGTGTGCGGTACTTGTTCGTCTCGAAGATCTGCAAGGAGAGTCAGTTTTCCTGCAGAAGTACGCAGCTCACAGCAGGGGCGTCGGCCGGCCGTCCATGGTCGAGGAGCAGCTCGCTGTCCCAGCTGTCCTGAGCCGGCGTGTCGAGCTCCGTCTTGCCCCAGCCCTCGTCTGGCGCGGCGTAGATGTACGTCTTGGTCCGGGGTCCGCCGCCCACCACCGCGCGCGTGGCCGCCTCGAACATCTCGTGCGCGTTGCCGTTGACGAGCTGCGCGGGATACTTGGCGGCCATGAACCGGATCGCATCCTGGAGCATCGCGTCTGCCGCCGCCTTGCCGGTCGCCTGGTGCTCGGGAGGCGCAGCGACGAGATTGTGATGGATGCGCACCTGCTCCGAGGGGCGGGGGAGCGCGACGGCTACGAGCCAATCGTACGCGCCTGTACCGCGCTCGATGAGCGTTTCTGGCGTGATGTCCGAGCCATCAGGGAGAGCGGGGAACGAAGCATACACGGGGTCGAGCGCGGGCGGGCGGGGGATGTCTGCCCCGACCGAGGTGGGAGCGTCTGTGGTGTTGGCCAGGATCGTGCCAACAACCACGAGAGTGTGTGGGAGGTGCGCGAGCAGGAGCGGGAGCAGGCTCCGCGGCTCATGCGCGTACAAGGTCGTCGTCGCGGACGCCCCTGGCATTCTTGTCCCTCGTCGTGACAATGGGTGGGCGAGGAGGAGAAGATGAACCGCAACGACACGGCACGATACGGCAAAAAGGAAATACAAGTTCCGCGCCAAGTGGAGCACCACGAAAGGCCCTGGCCGGCCGGATTTAGACTACGTCAGTCCTCGGAGGTCATCATCAAAGTCATCGAGGTCATCGACTTCGGCGAGCGGTCTACTTGTGCAGCGAGAAACGTGCCACGAGCACAAAGGACAGACATGACCGCCACGGGCCTCTCGGCGATCTCGGTGTTCGGAGTCTGGAACATTGATGTGTCGTGTCGTGGATGGTCAGTGGACCGGCTCGACCGGCTCGTGGCACTGGGACTGTGCAACAAAGAACCGGTCAAAAAGGACGCTAGCACGAGGACTGCGTTCACGTGAATGTCCACTTGCTGTGGTGCATGCTGGCATTGCTGTTCCAGCCTCGCTCGATTTGGGATATACCCATCTTGGGTCCAGTTTCCAGGCGAGGCGAGGCGGCTACCCGATGCGGCGATGCGGTCGATTGCGGCATGCGGCATGCGGGGCCCATAGCACCTGCAGACATCCTGTGGTACCAATCTGTGACTGACAACGTTGTCGCGACACTGTTTCGCTCTCCGACATCTTGCGTTTACACGGTTAACTTGCAGCTCGCTCCACAGTTGGCGCCATCCCTCATCGACCATTACCGTTCGTGCGCGACTTTGCGTGACTTTGGTCTACAGGTCGAGCGCGGCCGCCGAACTAGGAGCCTAAGGACCCGTGGTGCCCTCTTAAAAACACGACTAGCGAGGAAACAAGCGCGGACTGCAAGGCGGCGTGTTCAACGCTGTCTCGTGTCTTGCTTCGTCACGGTCGAGGGCGGGAGTGCAACACCCTCGCCTTTGCCTACAAGGTCGCTGCATCCGGCTCGGCCTCGTCCGGATACGCGGATAGTGGCAGCATGTGATTATAGCGGTCTCATCGCGGCGCCAAGCTATAACATAAGACTCTGACACTCTTTCTCTTACTCTCTCATCCTCTAACCCAACTGTCACTGTCGCCACCATGTCGCCAGTAAACCCCTCTGTCCTGCTCGGAGACGACATCACTGGCACCGCAACCAACGTGTTCAAATATGCCAGCACCTTTGTAAACCAAAACCCATGGAAGGTCGGCATCACCGCCTTCCTCGTCCTCGTCACACTGTTCCTCCTCGAGGTCACTGTCCTTCGCCAGCGCAGGTCCTCCTTTGCCAACTTTGATGGTCCTCCCAGGAACCACTGGTTCCTCGGAAACCTGGCCATGATCATGGTCAAGGCTCCTTCAGAGATCCAGTTGGCGATGGGCCTCATGTATGGCCATACCTACCGCACCCATGCAGTGGCGGGAGAGCTGATGCTCACAACGTCCGACGTCAAGGCTGTCAACTACATGCTCCTGCACCCCGACATGTTCATCAAGCCCCCCGGTCCCAACGACGTCCTTACTAGCGCGCTTGGAAAGGGCCTGGTCACCGTCGAAGGCGCCGTTCACCGTCGCCAGCGTCGTGTTGTCAACCCCGCCTTCGGCTGGATCCAGGTCCAGGCAATGACTCCTATGATTTTCACAAAAGCCCACGAACTTCGCCACCGCCTCCACGAGATGATCGACACCACGACCAACCAGAACCCGAACGACCCCGACCACGTTCCCGGTGCCATGAAGCTCGACGTCCTGCGCCCCCTCTCTGCCGCTAGTCTTGACATTATCGGCCTCGTTGGTTTCGGCGAGGATCTCCGCGCTCTCAGTGATGAGCCCAACGTCCTCCGTGAGGCCTACACCGCCGCCATCAATGCCGCTTTCAGTATCGACGCCGTCGCCCTCATGCAGCTTGGTGGCATCTCGGCCGCTCGTTACATTGTGAGTTATTCCCGCACACTTCCCCAGCTGACGGCAGCCAAGCAAGCGCCAGAGGATCCTGAACAGCGTCCGCGACACGTCACAGCGCGTTGGAGGTGCAATCGTCGAGGAGAAGAAGCGTCTCATTGCGGATCTCTACGAGGGCAAGATTGAAAAGTCGACCGACATCGGCAAGGACGTTCTCTCGCTGCTTATCAAGGCCAACATGGCGCCTGATCTGCGTGACGACCAGCGCATGGACGACACTGAGATCATGGACCAAATCTCCACTGTCCTGTTTGCCGGCCACGAGACTACCGGTACCGCGCTCATGTGGTGCCTCTACCGCCTGGCTCTCAACCCCGCCGTCCAGGACCGCCTTCGCGAGGAACTTTTGGCTGTTGATTCCGACGAGCCCAGCTTGTGAGAAGTTTGTCTGCAGTTTTGGCGCTAACTTCCAGCGAGGAGCTCCACGCCCTTCCTTACCTCGACAAGGTCATCCACGAGTCGCTCCGTCTCGAGAGCCCGATCCCCCTGACGATTCGCGTGGCGACACGCAGCGGTGTCGTGCCCTTCCAGAACCCTGTCAAGGGTTGCGACGGCAAGTACATGGACTCTATCCACGTCAAGAAGGGCGACCAGATCATGATCCGTAAGCTGATAAGGAGTACCAGCAGCTGACATTAGCCATTTCGTACATGAACACCTCAGCCGACGTCTGGGGCCACGACGCCCTCGAGTTCAAGCCCGAGCGCTGGGAGAAGGAGCACTCGCAAATCCCTGGTGTCTGGGGCAACATGATGACGTTCATCGGTGGCCCTCGTAACTGCATCGGCCACCGCCTCACCATCTGTGAGATGAAGGTCGTCCTCTTCGTCCTGTTCCGCCACTTTGCGTTCGAGATTCCTCCCTCGAAGCCCGAGCTCCACCGTACTTGGCTGTAGGTTGCAAGGTCGAGTTCACAAGCTGACAGCAGTGTTATCCAGCGCGCCGTCGTCGTCGGCGAGGAGAAGGAAGGCCCCAATCTTCCTCTTATGATCCGCCCTCTCTAGTTTCGTCGTACTAATGCTTGTTGTCTGAAGTGTTGCAGCTAGTCGCTGTCATTGTCACTGCCGTTCCTGTCGTCGCTACGTGAGCCAGTAATAAGAAAGTACTCCGCAAAATTAGTATGATGGATAATGTGTTCCCGATGACTGTCAGTGCACTCGTGAATGGGTACGTGCAATCAAAGCAGCAAGGTCTATAGAGCACAAAATGGAGTGGACAGAGTTTAGCCGCGTCCCTTGTGGCTGCGTGCTTTTCCGCCAGCGCAGCCACAATGCCCATTCCCGCAGGTGGCACCCACGGCTTGGCAGTGTTGTCGAAGCGAGTGCCATCAGCCGAAATGTTGCAGAACCTGGCGGTCGCTGGTATCCATGTCGTTCCAACTCACTCATTGAGCAAGGGCCAGTACAATCGCGGTCATATCAAAGTTGTAGCTTCCGCCGTGCCGGGCCTCGAGCTGTCCAGGGTGGATACAGTCTGTGAGGTTGGGGTTGAGGCCGATCTGCGAGTCGACTAGGTGCAGGAATCGCCAACTCACCTTCTCGCGGCTGACAGGGTCGATGCAGGGCGCCATGGCCACGTAGAATGCGTTGAGCCACCGCGGCACGTTCCTGACATATGCCTTTCCGAGGCCTGCCGTCAGCTCAGGAAGGGGCACGCTGCTTAGCAGACTCACGCTCGACGTAGTGGTTCTGCAGCACACTCAGGACGGCACGGACCATAGAAGAAGACAAGAGGAAGCACGGTGCAGAGTTGAATTGTGACTTGTCGCCGTCCTCGCTGCTGATCGCTCGTCAGGGGTCGCACCCCGCACGGAGCTCGGTAAGGATGAAGAGGGCTCCGTGCTTTGTAGATATTGACCTTTCAACCACTTTGCAAGACATTGGCTCGGATACAGTTTTGGACGATTGTGCTGTACATCAAGGAATCGGATGATTAACGCCACACGCCTCGTCCAGTTGTGCCTGCCTCTTCCTGATGTCCAAGCCGGCGTTTACTTGTGCATCCACAAAACATGAAGAGCAAGATAAAGAAAGTGTGGGGGTCGGATTGCTCAACTATTGACAAGACATTTGAGACAGATAGGAGAGAGATAGCTTAGTTGGCGGCGAGCCGGCGACGGGCAGGAACGGCCTCGGGGGTGGCGCGGCGTACAAGCTTTGGGGCGAACCAGCACGCGGGCTGGAGGAGACGCCAGATGCCGGTCGCAGTGCACTGGTTTTTGGGTGCCGGAGGCTTGCAGATACCGATCTCGAGACCCAGACCGGCTCCAACGTCGCGGAGGCCGCACTTGCTGTACAGGTTAGCACCAGAAACGACGGGAAGATGCGGCAGGATACTCACGTAAGAAGACAGAGGCCTGCGCTGACACCGAACGGGATGCCGCAGATGCAGTTCTTGTCGAGGGGGCCTTCGCACTTGTTCTTCACGAGTGTGCTGATCACGCAGCCTTGGGCGCACGTCGAGAGGGGTTTGAGGTTGGGGAGGCCAATGTTCGGGCACAGACCGTTCTCCAGGTCGAGGGCTGGGACGATATCAGGCTGCGGGCACTTGGAAATCAGGCAGTTAGTGGCGCTGTTGACGAAGGGGGTACTGCAGATGCAGCCCCTGTCGAGGGGACCGGCGCACTTGGTCGCGTTGAGGCTGCCAATCACGCAGGTCTTGGCGCACGGAGAGATTGTGGTAAGGTTGGGGAGGCCGAGGTCGGGACAAAGCTTGCGCTCCATTTCGAGGGCATTGGGAATGTCGGCCCACGGGCATTTGGAGAGGAGACAAGAGGTGGCGGAATTGGTAAAGCTGGCAGTGCAGATGCATTTGGTGTCCGTGAGTCCATTGCAGCGGCCGGCCACGAAGGAGGTAACAACACAGCCGAAGGCGCACTGCGTCAGCTGGGACAGGCTGCAGAGGTCAGCGAAAGTTGGGTGAAAACAAGGAGATGTGGCACTCACTCCGGCGGGTCTACGGCCGTGACGCTGAGGGAAAAGATTGAGATAGACGCGAGGAGGACGGAAATGACCTTCATTGTGGTGATGGATGAGGGAGTGTTAGTTTGTTCCAGAGTTGCAGGGCATCTCCCTTCCGTTCACCCCATCTTTATACACCAGGCTCCCGCGTCCTTTCACACAAACAGAAGAGAGGAAAAGGGCAGCATGAGGAGTTCTAGCAGCCAAGCTTCGGGATGTTGGTGCACAACTAGTTGCGGTGTCCCATGGGGCTAGCTTGAACCCCGGAGCTACCATCTTGAATTAGACTTTGGCGGCTCGGATCTCCCTGCCAGATACTCGTACAAGAACCCCTCGCGACTGCGACTGCACACCAGCTTTCCAAAGGCCAGTCGTTAGCGTTGATACTAACGATTCGGGAATGTCGAGACGGAAGCGGATGGAAGCGAGTCCCCGGTGATGGGATCAATATCAATTGCAGTGACCCATGGCCTTCCCATTCATTAAGCTTGTGCCGTGCCTACCGCGGCAGCGAGCAGCCAAGCAGTGTCAAGGCCCGATCATTGTTCGGCGATGAGTGACCCCATCTGTAATAGAACAAGTTAGTCGGCTTTTCCATAGCATCTAGTTCCAACACCCCATCCAAGCACCTGAGGTCTATAAGCGAGGGGGGTTTTGGCAGGTCGGCATAGTTAGCGTCGTGGTTCCTGTTGGGGAGATCTATCAATCGGTCATCAATCAACGTTGGGTCAGTGAGCTGATCTGATCAACGACTTGAGAGCAGAATCTACTTATAATGGACTCTGAACGGTAAGCGCTGGCCCCACTAGCTCCTCGAAGGATGGCCGGGAGAGTGCCACCCACGCGGTACGAACGGAACTTGCTAGGACTGCTTACATTATCCAGCAAGATCGGTTGAGCGTCGAGTGTTGGGCGTTGAGCGTTGAGCGTCGCTCGAGGTGGAGGCGGGACTTTTGATTGACTGGAACGGAGAAGCCTCGGATCGTCGTTATGACGTAGTTGCACAACGAACGCGACTGCGCGTGTGGCTTGCTTGATGTCCTATGCCCCATGTGCTCTCTCCCTTCCAATCGTGACCTCGACGTTTGCTTCTCCGTGGTCTCATCTCCACATCGCTGCATTCACCTTGTCACTCACAATGATGGCCATCATCCGCGTCCTCGCGGCACTGACAGCCGTCGGCGCGCATCAAGCCGTCTTCAACCCCGAGTGGTCGCATCGCCAGTATGCCCTCGGCAACGCCGATCACGTC
The DNA here is from genome assembly GCA_002973495.1 of Apiotrichum akiyoshidainum. Classification (NCBI taxonomy): domain Eukaryota; kingdom Fungi; phylum Basidiomycota; class Tremellomycetes; order Trichosporonales; family Trichosporonaceae; genus Apiotrichum; species Apiotrichum akiyoshidainum. The sequence goes on from PQXP01000144.1 coordinate 43,374, forward strand.
TGCAGCGGCGTCTGCCTTCTGACTCCCGAGCAAATGGAGGGCCCCTTCTACCTCCCTTACGCACTCGACCGCACGGACATCACAGAAGGTCGTCCCGGCATCCCTGTTGAGCTCACCCTCACCGTCTTCGACGTATCGGCCAGCACCGAGGGGCACTGTGCTCCTCTCGCCAACTCGTGGGTCGATATCTGGAGCGCCGACGCCGCGGGAAAGTACTCGGGCTATGGCGAGGAGGCCGAGATGGGTATTTCGAAGCGGGACTGGAACGCCGTGCTCGACGCCCTCGCTGGCGGATGGCCGCGTCGCCCTCCCCCCGGCGGTCCTCCCCGCGGTCCTCCCCGCGGCCCTCCTGGACATGTCCCCTCTACCAACGTAGGCCTGTTACACTACCTCTGAAGCTGACATCAGAACGATACGTTCCTCCGGGGCGTGCAGAGGACCGACAACCACGGCAGGGTGACGTTCCGCACCATCTTTCCTGGCTGGTACCCCGGCCGCACGACACACATCCACCTCAAAATGCATCCCCCGTCGTGGCATGCCGAGAAGGAGGGGACAAACGGCACACACGCACACACTACGCAGCTCTACTTTGACGAGGAGCGGAATGGGCGGCTCGCCAAGCTGCCGCCGTATGCTGATAACAACGTCAGGCGCACCACCAACGAGCGCGACGGGCTGTTCCGCCAGATGAAGGGCGCGGGTACGCTCAATACCGAGATTGTGGGAGAGCTTGGGGAGGGCGAGAACGGATACGTTAAAGCTGAAAAGGCCATTGGCCTCGATAAGTGGTGGTGAAGTGGTGTTGGAGACAAGCAGATTGTTGTTTAGGAGATGGAGTATCAATTGTTAGTTGCAGAGCTCGACTATTCCAGAGTGGAGACGGGGGACTGCAGTTGGGCATCGCTTCGGGAGTCTCATTGATCTTGCCCTCGGGGTTAACTCTCATAGCGTTCAGTCAACGAATGCCTGCCTCGTCGCTGCCAAGCATTCATCGGTCGTTACGGTCGCGCGACGGATTGGACGGCGCTCCTCGTCGGACACTGACCCTGCTCTTGTGGGGATGGAAAAGTGGGTGGCAACCATTGTATGAATTGGTCTGGGCGGTGAAGCTAGAGCCTTGCATTGCGGGGCTGCCCCGGAGCCACGCAAAGCAGTCGGCCATGATTCTGGAGCGCCAGCCAGCCGGATTGTGAGCGCAATGCGGCGACGACGCCCAGAGCAGACCATGTTCCACGACGATCCCAGTTCGGCCGTTGTGATCGGCCGATATCAGATTAAAAAATATCGCACCCAGGCGCCCGAGGCACAGGAAATGGGCACCGCCTGGAATGGCTCGAAAGCCCCGAAATGCGAGGGCTGGGTGATGTGAAACAGTTGCTGGTACTCGCCGAGCTCTGCGATATGCATTTCAAAGGCTCCCCGGGGGTCGTGTGCCAAGCGCGGGAGACGGCCTACGGGTGCATGGTACGTAGAGACTGTGTTTATTGGATGTTGGCGCCGCCGTCTTGGCATAGCGAGGTTAACGAAACAGACGCTCCGCGTCGGCCGATTAGATTCTCACCACCCAGGAGCGTAATCAGATAACCACCCGCCAGCCTTCCCGAGAAGAGAAAAACACAGAACCCACTCCAACTCCCGTTCTCTACTCTCCTATCGACGTTCCAACTGTTCCGTGATTGACGATGAGGGTGGCGACTCTTGCAGCGTGCGCAGCATGCGTGCTCGGCACGGCGACCGCGACTTCGACACAAGTACAGCAAACCATGATGGCGACTCCACACGGCGACTATGTAGCGGACAAGAAGGCTCAGACGAAGCGCGGGCATTCGATCCTCGACCCCAAGCCCGGCATCTGCTTCAGCGCATGCTATCTTCCCCTCAACTTTGTCCGCTGGGGCGACATGAAGCGCGGAACGTACTGGGGGTCGAGGGCGCGGTCCGAGTCTTGGTTGACGTCGGTCGTAGCGTGCATGGACGCGTACTGCACCGAGTCGGAGGCTGCTGACGGCTGGGACCGTTTGCATGGCTTTCTCCAGTTTCAGGACCAGGACGTCCACCTCCCGCCATACGACTCGGTGCTGGAACGCATCGACATCAACAGCCTGCCCGTCGTCGACTGTATGGACGGTGAGGCACAGAGCAAGGTGTACACCAACGCGATCCTGTCGACCCGGCCAAACTTCAGCAATGGGTGGCGCACAGCTGTGGGTTTCAGAAGCCGGGCTCGGAAACTGACGGCAGGGTGCGATGGAGCGACAGATGGCACTGCACAACATGTTTGGCATCTGCATCTTTGTCCTCGTCGGCCACATGGTGTTCATCGGCCTCGCGAACCGGGTCCGCGTCTTTATCCAGAATCGCCGGACCAAGGATGTCGAGGGCGGATATGTCTCTCTCGCTTCAGACTCGGGAGCGCTCTCTAGCGCCAATACGTGGTACAAGAAGCACATCGGAACACCAGCTGTCGGCGGCAAGCGGCACCTGCAGCCCGCCTGGTGGGGCTTCCTCTCGCTGCCGACACGGCTCGAGGCGATCATGGTAAGCTCACTCCTGGCGCATCCCTTGCTTCCCGTCTGACACCGTTCCAGATCGCAGTATACGTCCTGATCAACATCACCTTCTCCGTGGTCCAGTACGACCTCTTCTACGAGAACATGTACTGGTACGGCCAGCTCGACATCCAGTTTGCGCGCTACTTTGCCGACCGTACGGGCATCATGTGCTTCTACAACTTGGTGCTCCTGTGGGCGCTCGCCGGCCGCAACGACGTGATCATCTGGCTCACCGGCTGGTCCTTCCGTAAGCATGCAGTCCTTCCTCAGCTGACCCCAGAATCCATGAACCTCTTCCACCGCTGGGCGGCACGCGTGGCGACTGTGCAAGCCATCGCCCATTCCATGTGGGTTCCTTTGTTTTCGTGTCTAGACTGACAATCAGCGGGTACGGATACATTGGCCTTGGCCGGTGGAGCCTCCTCATGCAGGCACGTTACTGGTACACCGGCGTGTACTCGACTATCGCCATGGTCATCGTGCTGCTGCTGTCCATTCGCCCGCTCCGCGTCAAGCTCTACGAGACCTTTCTCCTGCTCCACATCTGGGTGTCGATCGGCGTTCTCGTGCTGCTCTACTACCATGTCGAGATGTTCGGCTACGAGGGCTTCATGTTCCTCTGCGGCGGTATCTGGGTACGCTAAGGTATTCCGAACTCTCAAGCTGACGACAGGCGTTCGATCGACTGCTCCGGGTCGCCCGCGTGCTGCTTCTCAACACCAAGGTCATCTCGGCCCCGAACGCAACTGCGCGCCTTACTGCGCCTGGAGGCCTTGTTCGCCTGTCAGTCGACACGTCTCTTCCGCTCACCCCGCGGCCGGGAGACTACTACTTTCTGTACTCTCCTCTCTCCCTGACGCCGTGGGAGAACCACCCCTTTACGCTCGCGTCTGCCGAGCCCCTCCCTTCCGGCGGCGTGCGGCTGCACTTTCTCATCATGCCGCTCTCGGGCTGGACTGGCCGGCTGCTCAAGGACGTCGAGGCGGGCGGTGGCGCGGCCGAGATGCGCGTGCTCCTCGAGGGACCCTACGGGCACCCCGCGCAGGTCAGCAACTTTGACCATGTTCTGCTCGTGGCGGGCGGCAGCGGCATTGCGGCCATTACACCGTACCTCGCCACGCTGCCCGGACGCAAGGTGACGCTCGTGTGGATGACCCGTAACGCCGAGTACGCTGCGGACGTGTTCCGCACCGAGCTCGCTCCGGCCGCCATCAGCGACGTGCCGGTCGAGCTCTTCGTGACGCGCCAGGATGCGAATGCGGCCCTGTCGGTGCTTCAGGCCGGGTGCGACTTTGCGTCCGCGCCCATGGGCATTGACGTCGACGCCGACGACGAGTGCCGCACTGCTCCGGGAGTCCACATCCTCCCCGGGCGGCCGGATATGCGCAGGCTTGTGGGTGGCGCGGTGGAGGGGCTCGTGGGCGACGAGAGGCTCGCGATCGTGGCGTGCGGACCGGGCGTCATGCTCGACGACCTCCGTGCCGCGATTGCGGACAGCTACGGCAACGGTAAAGGAGAGGTCAGGGGCGACACGCTGCATTACTTTGAGGAGGCGTTTGTGTGGTAGATTACGGACAACAGCATAACATGGCGACGACAGGCGGCTGTATGAATAATGAATAGAATAGTAATGACACAACGTGAGCATCCAGTGCGTGTAGCAGACGTGAGCAGGGCATGCATGTCAGTCATCTCGTCGTATGGTGGCTGGGAGTTCTTTGCCCAGGTTTACAACTTTCGTTTCTCCGCGACTCGTCTACATCTTCGCCTTGGCGGCCTTCGCGGCGTCAGCAGCGGCCTTGAGCGCCTTTGCCTGCTCTGCGGCGAGCTTGTCCTCCTTTGCCAAGCGCTCGACGGCACGCTGGAACGCGGGGCGCGCGCGGATACCCGCGAGCCACTCCTGGGTCTTTGCCCCGAGAGTGTACTCGCCAAAGTGCTTGGTGTGCGCGATGCCGTTGAGGGGGTATCCCATCATGAACTGTGCGTGTCAGCCCACCTGCAACAGCTGCCGTAGGCCGCAGCGCCGGCGTAGGCCGGGCAAACGTCGCGCCCGGCATCGCAAACTCACGTCGCCCTCGCCGAGCAGCTTGCTGCCCGAAAAGTTGGGGTTGGCCGCCAAAAAGTCCTCGACCTCTGCGAGCTGGAGCGTGACGTTCTTCTTGACCCAGCCGTTGCGCAGCCAGTTTCCGAGCGTGTCGATGCCCTGGCCCTGCTCGGCCGTCGTTCCCGGCTTGCGCGGGAGCGCGCCCTGCGCGATGCCGAGGAGGCGGCCGGGCTGCAGGTGGAGCATCATGCTGCCCTCGGAAAAGTGGGACCAGAAGCACGACGGGTCCGAGGGGCGCTGCTCGAGGCCCGCGTGCGGGAAGCGCTCGAGGAGGTGGTGCACGATGAAGCCCGTCTCGGTCAGGATCTTGCCGTCGAGCTCGAGGACGGGCGTCTGCGGGCGCGGTCAGGGGGTGTGTTGTTGTGGATAGTGCGTGTGTGGAGACTCCGCGCTGCCCCGCGTCATGGTCTGATCGGGTCGTGCTTTCGCGACGCGATGGCGCACTCGCGCTCTTGGCAACGTGATGATATCAGAACTCACCTTTCCGAGACGCGACACCTTCTGCATGCCGGGCGAGACGGGCCCAACGAACGGATGCGCCTGGACATTATACTTGAGCTCGAGTTCCTCGAGAAGCCACACGATGCGCTCGACGCGCGAGGCGGGGAGGGGGATGTAGTGGATGGTGATGCTTGGTGCCATTGCGGATGCTGTAGAGTAGAGACGACGGAGGAGCGACATGTCCGAGGCTATTACTAGGCTGCTGTAGGTGGGAAGCAGCAGCAGCAGCAGCAGTACCGAGGCCGAGGTCGATGACGGCTGGTCTTGTACTAGTGTGGGGATCGTGGAATGGCCGCAGCCCGCCTCGCCCGCCCGGGTCCCGAATCCCAACGTAGCCGAGCGAGGCGCCGAATGCCGACGTCCGGGGTCTTGATTTTCAGTCTGATGGCCGGTTTCGCCTTTCTCGAGGCAGTCATGCAGGCCATGCACGGTCCTCGCCTTACAAAGCATGCATGCCGATTTCCCGCAGCTGCAGCTGTTGGTTGCGAGCACCCACCTGTGAGCCACCCCTCTCGAAGAGGAGAGGGAGAGAGAGTGTCTGTAAGATGACGGCGTGAGATCACAGCGGGACTGCTCCATACTCGCTACGCCTCAACACTCGTGAATGGATGCCTGTTTTGAGGAAAGAGGGCGAAGATTCACAAGGAAACTGAACGAACGAAACGCAAGAGATATGATGCTCCTCAACAGCGCCGGCGCTCTCGTCATCGCTCTCTTCTCCTTCTCGCTCGTCTCGATTGTTCCAGAGTGGAGCGAGGCCTTGCACATGTCCACACAGTACATGCTGCCGCGGCACATGCCCGTCCAGACGCCAGATGGAGAGGGCCGTGCAGAGCTGCTGCACGCTGCAGATGGCAGAAACCACGTTCAGCGGACCGCCCGGTGGATGGTGCAGCTTGTCCCTGGCAGAGTCGGCTGGATGGCAGTTGAGTATTTCCTAAAGGGTGCACCGTGCTCGCGCTCGCGCTCTGGCCTCGGACTTGTGGATGTCGTCGGGTGTCATCAGCATGGGCAGCGTGGGCAGGCAGTAGCGCAGTAGAGCAGATTATAGAAAAGGTGGAGCTCGATGTCGCCCTGCGCTGCTGCCGGTTGAGACCTCTGAAACGGAAGGGATGAAACGATTCATTTCGAGCCGAAGCGATGGATGGATGCGTGTCCTGGTCCTGGTCCTGCAGGGCTGCAGGGGGGGCATCTATCGTGAGCTTACGGCCATCAGGGAGCGAGGACCGACGCATGACTCGCATGCTGCTCACGACGGCACGTCCGATGGCCGATGGCCGATGATCCATGAGGCAGGTAACAAGTCAGTCAGGCAGGCCACAGCTGTGTGTGGCTTTGTCCACTACCTGGGACCAGCAACGCGGTTGTTATTCCCGGAGCGGACAAGGGTGCCGCAGACCTCCCTCCCTCGGAGAGAACAGCAGTAACAGACAGACAATGCATAGCCTGCCATGACTATAACTCCATCAAGCGGGGCTGGTATATCAAACACGACGCCGCTGACGGCCGCAAGCTAAAGGGATACCTATACGGTACATTAGAATCGCACACTCTGGGGCTCAGACCACGCAGACTGAGAAAGCATAGATGGAAGAGGATGGAGCGAGAGGGGGGATGGAGTTGAGGAGATATAAAGGGGATGCCCCACTTTGTGCCTCAAAGTGCTCAGTTGTAGCACTTGTCGCGGTTGCGGTAGCTGCCGCGCTTGTAGCCGTCGACGCCCTGGAGCCAGCCGTTGAGCAGCTGGTCCATGTAGTCGAGGTTGGGCTCTGCGAGGGTTAGCAGTGGACAGGCCGGACTGCGTCAAAAGAAAAAAAAGTCATTTACTCACGCGAGAAGCAGCCGTACTTGGCAGCCATGTCGGCGACGACAGCGGGGGTGATGCCGGCGTACCAGCCGTTGTAGGTGCCGACGCCAAGGAGGACGCTGCCGCCGTTGGTGTCGATCTGGCTACGGAGGTACTCGGCGCCCTTGTTGATGTTGAAGTCGAGGTCGTGGCAGCTGCACGTGTCAGACGAGTAACGGGAATGTGGCGTTCAGGCAGCAGTCAGGGGGCATGCCGATGCCAAGAGGAGCTAGCAGACCTCATGCCCGATGCTCAACTTTGAACATATGTACTCACTTTCCGTTAGGGGCACCGTCGCAGTTCGAACCGGCGAGCTGCATCAGGCCCGCCTCGTGGGCGCCACCAGTAATGGTGTGGTCACAGGTCGACTCCTGCATGGCGATGGCGGCGAGCAGGATAGGGGGCAGGTTGTGGGCGCCAGCGTACTGGTAAAACTTGTCAAAGTACTTGGCGCAGGGCGCGTAGACGCCGTCAGCGCTCAGGTCGACGTACTTGAGCTGGTCGACAGTGATGAAGGGAGGGTTCCAGCCAGCTCCGTCAAGGCCACAGTTGAGCCACCACTCCTGGCCGTTGGGCGAGTTGGCGTCGGCCTGTGAGTCGCCACAGGCGCTGGGGGTCAGGCTTGGTTGGACAGACTGTCGGCTACTCACCCGCTAGCCTGGAGGGTTCCGGTCTGCGGAACGGCAATGGCGTTGGAAAGGGCGAGGCTGTCCATGTTGGGGGTGGCAGCGGGGGCGGCAGCGTCCGACAAGGTGTCGCTGGGGGTCGAGTCGGCCGACTCGGGCGCGGGCTGCTGAGTAGAAGCATCGGCGGCAGCGGAGGTGTCCTGCGAGGCCTCGTTGGCGGGAGCGTCGACGACGGTGGGAACAGGCTCAGAAGCGGCAGGCGCGCTGGCATCAGGAGTGGCGGCGTCAGCTCCCGCGGGGGCAGAAGCGGCGGCCACCGGACGGGGGCGGCACTGGCCGCGGCGGGCGCGCGAGCGGGTCTCAGCACCCTCGGAAGCGACAGAAGCGGAGCGACGGAGGTCCTTCTTGTGGTAGAGGGGGGCACCGACGCGGCGGGCCTGGTGACCAGCACCAGGCTGGTTGGCGGTGGCGGCGGCGGCGAGAGGGAGAGCCGCGAGGACGGCGGCAACCACAGTAGAGGGGAGCATTGTTGTTAGGGGAGGAAGGAGCAGGTGGGGGGAGGCGGAGGTGAGGGCGGGGAGAAGGAGAGTCGGTGGGAGTTGAAGGAGTGACTGTGACGGTGAGGAACGCCAGTGAGGTGGTGAGGAGTTGAGGACAGAGGTGCGTTCGTGAGGGAGAAAGAGATAGTACAACAACAAGATGAGAGGGGGGAAGGCGAGGGCGGTGATGCTGGCGTTGCCATCCGCCGGGGGGGGGGGGGGGGGCGACCGCGTATCGGGTATCGGGTCCACCAGGAGGCAGGCAGAGGCAGTCAGAGGCGGAAGGAGCGGCAGCGAGAGCGGAAATGGGCGAGTGGGCTAGTGGCCAGTGGTCAGTGGTCAGTAATGCAAAGGAATGGAAACAGGGCCGCGGCGGAAACTGGGGCGCAAAGGCGCGACGCGACGGGGTGCTGGGCGGGCGCGATGCGGTTCCGCCGTCATTGCTGGTACTGACTGCGCTACGATCGTCGCCGACGTCACCAGACGAGGGCTGTGGGCGGACTCAGGTTCGGGGTCGGATTCGGATTCGGATTCGGGGGAGGATTCGGATTCGGGGGAGGACTCCCCCAAGGGCGATATGCTCACTCGCAGGATTTGCAAGCGCGATGCGCGCGCGCGGGGTGTCGCCTGGGCTTGTCAAGTGGAGGTGGTCCACTCTGTTTGGCTTTTACGCTAGCGCGCAAGGGCGTCGCCGCGTCGTTCTTTCGCTGATCACTGACGCGTGCGCCGTGCCGTGCGTCGTGCGTCGTGCGTCGTGCTGCCAAAGTGGAGGTGGTCCACTGTCCATGCTACCGCGAATGACGCGCAGCCCGCGAGCAGGCGTCTCGCTAGCCCGCCCACCCCGCCGTCCTGCCCGCCGTCCTGGTCCCGGTCGTGGTCGTGGTCCTGGTCCTGGTCTCTAACATCTCGCGCCTATACTACAAACACTACACTACGGGCCGTCGTAGCAGACAAACTCGATTTCGACGTCGGTGCCGCCGGCGGGCAGCTGCGCGACGCCGACGCACGTGCGCGCGGGCTTGGGGTTGGGCATCATCTCCTTCCAGACCTCGTTGACGGCGTCAAAGTCGCGCGACAGGTGTGAGAGGTAGATGTTGGCCTTGATGACGTGCGAGAGGTCCATGCCCGACGCCTGGAGGATCGCCTCGAGGTTCTGCGCGCGTTAGTGGCTGCACTGTGGGAAGCATGTTCGTATGCTCGTATGCCCACATGCCCGCATTCTGCATGCCGCATGCTGCGTGCTGCGTGCTACATGCGACATGCGACATGCTGCATGTCTCACGCTTCATGCTTCGCGCAGTATGCCGCGGGCCCACATGGACGCGACCGCATGCGCGATCAGCAGCCCCCCACCCGACGCGTGCAATCACGCCGCCGCGCAATGATGCAACTTACAGCAATCACCTGGCGCGTGCGGTCCTGCACGCTGCCCGCGACCATCTGCCCGTCGGCCGCCATGCCGACCGACCCGGACGTGTACAGCATGTGCCCCGCGCGCACCGCCTGCGAGTACTGCCGTCAGCGCGTCCGCGATCCGCGATCCTCGATCCGATCCTCAATCCCCCTGGTGCCGCTTGTCGATGCGCGATGCGCGATGCGCGTGCGATGCGCGTGCGCGATCCGCGTGCGGAGACCTCCACTTCCGGCGGCCGACACCCGACTTCGCCTCGCGGGCTGCGCTCGCTGCACTCACGATTCCGGGGAGCGGCGCGGGCGCGGCGGTGGTGAGGGTGCACTGGCTCTCCTTGGGCATGGTGTATGTATGAGACGAGGTGTGGTAAGCGTGTCGCTGTCCGTCGTGTGCAGCGTGCAGCAGTCTTTATGTCCGCGTGCGGGGTGGGGGAGTGGGCGGCCAGGGTGGGGGACCAGGGTGGGGGAAGCACCGGCTGCGCCGTCTGTTGCCGGCAAGGCAGAGCCAACGAGCCAAGGTTTGGCCGGCCGGGCGGGGGAGACATTACATTATTATGAGAAAAAAGCTCGCAAGGCCGAAACGGCTAGACTGGGGATTGTATTGCGTCAGGCGTCAGCCCCGATCTTCACAATCGGGTTATGCTTCTTCGCGACCTGTGCCTCATCTCAATCTCATCATCATCAATCATCAATCATCGTCGTCGTCGTCGTCGCGTCGTCTTGCACCCGCTGGTCTCATTTCCTCACAAACACCAGCAGCCATATGCAGCAGCAGGGCCAGGTCGCCTGATAAAACTTCATACCGGGAGCTCCGCTTCGTACTACAAGCTACAGGATGTATCGCTACACGACCATCCTCTTCTCTGGGAGGTGTTGCCGTCCAGACGTGAGGGTGGTCAAAGAGGGTCGTTCACGTCTTTAAACGGAAGAAAAGGGTTAGGGATCTCTGAGAACAGTGGACCAAAAAAGAAACAAAACGTTCGGGGAGAGAAAATAATAGACTGTTGTCGAGAGAAAAGAGACAAGGTGCCACACAACTGACAGCCGTTAGCAAAGCTACACCAGGCGACGTACGAAGAAAGTATCCCAGGGTAATCCCGTGGCATCGAGAGCCGGATATATGCCGTGCAGTGTCTGTTGATCGTTGGGTATTCGGTTTAGAGGATGCCGTGGTGGTTGATGCCGTTGTTGTAGACAAAGCCCGAGGAGGTGGTGGTAGACTGCGAGGCAGCTGTCAGGCTCATGCTCGAGGGCTTGCGGTCGTAGACGCTGGACCACGATCCACTACCATACGGGAAGCGGCCATCGTTGGGGGATCCGCCAGAAGAAACTGTGGTGGCTGTTGTGGGACGCGTGTCAGAGCTTGACCACGTGGGTGCGCTTGAAAGAAACGAACTGGTTGAGTCACGGTGTCCATACGTCTCCGACTCGACGCCAAGCGAGTTGCTCGACGAGGTCGAGTAGCTCGAGTAGAGACTGGTAGGGTCGGCGGTCGTGTGGCGCGTGTCCCAGTGGTAGCTGGTCTGCAGAGGGTCGACACCCGCCGCGGCAGCAGCAGCAGCCGAATGGTGGTGGGCGAGGGCGTGCTGCGCGGCGGCAGCGGCCTGAGCTTGGATCTTCTTGTTCTCGGCGTCGTTAGCCTCGTCGCGCTTCTTCTTGCGCCACTCCTTGCGCATCTCCTTGAATTCTGGGCTCTGTCAGTTTTTTTCTTCTTCTTTCCGCTCCGAGTTCAGGTACAAAAGACAATACTCACGGGAAGGAAGGCGCTTTTCTCCGTGCTTCTGCATGGCGACGTGAGCATTGAGGTGGTTGAGTGTGCCATAGGCCTTGTCGCAGCCCTTCCATTCGCAGTGGTAGATGCGCTCAATCTCGTCGTAGCGACGGCGCGAGCGCTTGCGGGGGGGAATGGGGCCCGGGAGGGGGACAAACTGGAGGTCGGCGTCGTTGGCCTGGACGGGAAGGTAGCGGACTGCATTCTGGTCGTACGAGCCGTAGCGGGCGGCCTGGTAACCCATCATCTGTCCGCCGCCGCCGACAGTCGAGTAGGTGGGAGAGACTGAAACACTCGACGAATACGACATGTTGGAGACGAGGCTGCGAGCGGGAGGGAGGGCGACGCCGCCGTTGAGGTGGGAGGGGTAGCTTGGGAGGCCGTCGCTGGTCTGAGGGCGTGCCACTGAAGCTGTGCGGGTGGCGGGGTTGAGAAGACCGTTGCTGTAGTAACCCTGAGAGACGCCGACTGCAGAGGTAGGGTAGGCGAGTGGCTGCGAAGACGAGTGCCACGAAGTGGGCGTCTCAGGTTGGTAGTGGGGGTCGACGGAGGCAGACTGCGAGGGGACCATTTCGGTAGGAGAGCTTGTAAAGGGGTTCTGGAAAGCAATGTTGCCAGTGTCGTCAATGTGACGGTGAAGGGAGCCGGTTGTAGTGGCGGGGCGACGAGAGTCGATGGAGGAGGCCGGGGCAAAGTCGCGCGAGATGCGGGGGAGAGAGTTGGAGGTATCGACTGAAGAAAGTTCAACAGGTGTGACGGCTCCAGACATGGTAAAGGGACCCGTGGCCGAGCTTACGCTGTTGTAGTCGGCGTGCGATGGGATGGTGAGGGGGTATGGCACAGAGGTGGCAGACTGGGAGGGGGGGACCTTGTATTCCTGAGGAGGTTGAAAGGCAAACTCTGTTGCGATACTGATTGAATCTGTTTCAAAGCAGGGGTTGTTCAACATCATTTGGTGGGTGGAGGACGTTGGGGGTGGTAACCTGAGCTATGCAGGTTGGTGGTGTTGTGGGGGTGAAGAGGACTGTGTCGCAGAGAGAGGAAGAGATGAGATAGTTTGGAGAGGTGTGTGAGAGAGAGGGAGAGAGAGAGAGAGTAGCCTCTCTAACGACTGGGGGCGCCAAGTCGACCACGTTTAACAGCGTCATGCTTAATCCCCCCCATCCACCACCACCAACACGAGTCGACAACATCAACAACATTCTCAGCCTCCTCCATCTCGCCACCACTGACAACAAATGACACTCCCCGCCGAGGGACCCATCCTCGCCATCGACGTCCAATACGTCGAGACTCTGACAGCAACAACAGGCTACGCGGCCGGAGTCCTGTTCGACACCTTTGCCTCCCCGACGGCGGCAGCAGCGTACACCGTCCGCTGCCCCGACATTGCCCCGTACCAGCCGGGCTCGTTCTTCAAGCGCGAGCTGCCCCCCTTGCTCGCCGTCATTGCCGCGTGCCCGCGTCCGCCAAAGATTGTGCTCGTGGACGGCTTCGTCGACCTCGCGCCAGGCAAGCGCGGCCTCGGCCGATATCTCTACGAGCATCTCGGGGGCACCACGACTGTCATTGGCGTCGCAAAGAACCCCTTCCGCTCCGGACGTCGCGAAACCAAGGCTGACGCTGCCGCTGCCACTACCGCTACCCCGCTAGCACCGGGCAATGACGAGATGGAACACAGCCGCGGGGGAGCCACTCCGACACCACCGCCTGCTGCCGAGTCTGATCCCGAGCCCGGTGCCATCTTCCGTGGAGCGTCCAAAAGGGCACTCTACGTCACTTGCGCAGGAATCGACCAGGCATATGCAGAGCGCCTCGTGTCCTCGATGCACGGCGGCCACCGCATCCCAACCATGCTGAAGCTCGTCGACAACGAGGCGCGACAGGCGGCAAAGAAGGGCGCAGAGCTGCTCACAACCCCGCCATGATTGCCGCTGGGCTCCCAGGGAGTGGCAGCCCACAACAACCACGATAGTGACCAGTACAACCTTTCATAACTAATGTGCGTTTCCGCATTCTTTACAACCCTTCTCGTGTGCTCTCTCCTCTCTGCTCTTCTAGTACCGGAAGTTGGCCGACACCTTGCCGACGAGAAAGTCGCCGTACGTAATGTGCTCGTCCAGCTCACGGATCTTCTGGCCCTCGGCCGCCGCCTTTCGGCGGGCAGCTGGCAGGATCTCGATCGGCGCATCAAAGTTGGGCTCGAAAAAGAACGGGATGCTGACGCGGTACGTCGGCGCGAGATGTATCACTCGGTGCAGCGTCGCGGGGTAGAAGCCGCCGGTCCAGCGCTCCCACATGGTGCCGATATTGACCACCACACAGCCCGGCTGCATGTCGGCGTCGATCCACGCGCCGCTGCGCGAGAGTACCTGGAGCGAACCAGGGCAGTCGTCGGCGTGCAGGAATCTGTCGTCAGTGCTGTCAGGCCATGTTGGCTGCTACCCACGTCAGACAGCCATAGTCCTTGTGCTCGCCGCACGAGATACCGTCCTGGCCCTCGGGCAGCGCGGGGTATCCTGCCGTCAGCTCCCCCTCCGCGCTCCTCGTGCCACGCACCAATAAGACGCATGCTCCAGAACGAGTCGTCGATCATGGCCCACGTGGCCGCCCACTCGTCGGCGTCCATGCCGAGCCCGTCGCACATGGCATGCATGACGGCCTCGCCGAGGATCTTGGTCTTGTCGACCCAGGCCGTGATGGCAGGCTCGAGCTCGGCGGGGTTGCGCGGCCACTGGTTCTTGCCGCCCAGGACGCGCTTGTTGTCCTCGGGCGCGTATGGCGACGGCGCGTACAGGTCGAGCCCCTCGTGGTGGTCCGCCTTGCCGGCCGTAATGTTCTGGTGCATGCGCTGGTATCCTGCGGCGTCAGGTGCTGTGCCTCTGCATGGCGCAAGGCGCGTCTGGCCTGCACGTCTGCACTACGTGTGCGTGCGATCATCGCCCGCAGCTCTAGCTCGTCGCTGCTTCATGTGCCACTCCCACTCACCCCGGACGCCATCGCTGTTCAGCAGCCGGATCTCGTCCTTTTCCGCCTGCGGCCGCTCAAAGAACGCGTGCCCGAGCGCCAGCACGCGGTCCATCTCGGCCTGCGACACGAGTGCGTCGACCTTGAGGTACAGGAAGCCAA
>PQXP01000519.1:0-16431 GCA_002973495.1 Apiotrichum akiyoshidainum
CCGCCCGCCCCCTATTGTCAAGGTCGTCGAGGACATTCTCGCCAGCTGCCGCGCCGCCGGCTCCGAGACGGGCCAGCCCGTCGCGCTCATCGGTACTACCAGCGCAGCCGACACTGTCCCCCGCGACATGCTCGCGTGCTTCAAGCACGAGATTAGCATTACTGCGCCGAACGCGACTGAGCGCGAGACGATCCTCAACTCTGTGCTCGGCGACACGCCGCTCGCGCCCGACGTGGTCGTCTCCCACGTCGCGGCCCAGGGTGCGGCGCTGAATGCCGGCGACCTGAGCTCCCTTGTGCAGCGCGCCCGCGACATGGCCCTTGCGCGCGCCTGCGAGGGCGCGCCCTCGGCCCCCGATGCCCTCCTCGCCGGTGTGGCACTCACAGCTGCCGACCTGACCGCCGCGCTCGCGGACGCGCGCGCAAGCTATGCCGACTCTATCGGTGCCCCCAAGATTCCGAATGTGTCGTGGGACGACGTCGGCGGTCTTGCGGCCGTCAAGGCCGATATCCTCGACACGGTGCAGCTGCCGCTCGAGCACCCCGAGCTGTTCGGCGAGGGCATGAAGACGCGCAGTGGTATCCTGCTGTACGGCCCGCCGGGTACCGGAAAGACTCTGCTCGCCAAGGCCGTCGCCACTTCGTGTGCGGCCAACTTCCTCTCTGTCAAGGGCCCCGAGCTGCTCAACATGTACATTGGAGAGTCCGAGGCCAACGTCCGCCGCGTGTTTGAAAAGGCGCGCGACGCGTCGCCGTGTGTCATCTTCATGGACGAGCTCGACTCGGTCGCGCCCAAGCGCGGCAACCAGGGCGACTCTGGCGGCGTCATGGACCGCATCGTCTCGCAGCTGCTCGCCGAGCTCGACGGCATGAGCTCGGGCCGCGGCCAGGTGATCGTCATGGCCGCGACCAACCGCCCCGACCTGCTCGACCCCGCGCTCCTGCGTCCCGGCCGCTTTGACCGCATGCTGTATCTGTCCGTGCCCGAGACGCACGCCGCGCAGCGCGACGTCCTGTCCGCGCTCACCCGCAAGTTTACCCTCGACCCGCAGCTGTCCCTCGACGACCTCTCCCAGAAGCTCCCGTTCACGTACACTGGCGCGGACCTGTACGCGCTCTGTGCCGACGCGATGCTCAACGCCATGTCGCGCGTCGCGGGCGCCGTCGACGCGCGCGTCACCGAGCTCGACGCCGCGCCGCTGCCCCGCGCGTACCCGTCGCCGCTCACGGCGCAGTACTACCTCGCGTCCATTGCGCACGAGTCCGAGACGCTCGTCGTCGTCAACGAGGACGACTTTACCGGCGCGCTCGAGCGCCTCCAGCCGTCCGTCTCCGCCGAGGAGATGGAGCACTACCGCGGCGTGCAGCAGCAGTTCAAGGGATACGAGATTGGGCAGAAGTAGGCGCAGCTCAACAGGACAGCGAACGAAGGGCAGGGATCGGAAGAAGCACAACCAACAACAGACACAGCGCAGAGATACCCCTTTGTAGACCATGCTAGATGGACAAGCTACTCTATACATACAATCAATCATTTGCTCTCTTGGCGGCGGGGTGATGTACAGAAGGGTCGGGCTAAGGGTGTGGGAGCAGACGGTGTGTGCGTCAGGCGCAACTCACGTGCGCATTGAGCCGGACTGTGTTGCTGTCGAAGTTCGCTAGTCGTTCAGGCTACTGTTGCTCCTCTTATGTTTTGTCGATGCGGCTCCCGTCGGGCTCACGGGTTCCGCGGCGGCCTCGTGGCCTCGGCGCGCCTAGACGCCCTGGCCGAGATCGACACCGGCCCACTCGCGGTCCTTGATCTCGTCCTGGTTGGCGGCCATGCGGAGGACTGCCTCGGACAGCGCCGCGTCGTCGACCGTCTGCTCGCCCTCGCCGTGTCCGCGGGGGAGCGCGAGGAGCACGCGCGCGAGGCCCTCCTGCGTGCCGAGCTCGTGCGAGTTGAGGTCGTGCGCGAGGCTAAAGTCGGTCGGCATGTTGCCTTCAACGTCCATGTCGCCGAGGAAATTGTCCATCGGGTGCGGCTGGTGCTGGTGCTGGTGGTGCTGCGGCTGCGGCGGGTGCTGCGCGTGGTGCTGGTGCGGGTGCAGCTGCTGCTGGTGGTGCTGCTGGATGTGCTGCTGGTGCTGGTCGACGCCGACACCGACGGGCACGTTGACGCCGACGCCGACGGGCACGTTGACCACGGGCGCGTTCATGCCCACGTTCACAACCGGCACGTTGACGTTGACGCCCATGCCGACGTCCACACCGTCCATTGGCGGGTACACCGAGAGGTCGGCCTCGAGTGGGAGGGTACTCGAAGCTTCGGCGAGCGAGTCGCCTTCGGGCTTGTCGTCCATCGTCGCGCGCTTGCGGCCGCGCGGGTTCTTGGGCGGCTTAAACTCCTTGATCGGGCCACGGAGCTTGCGGAAGCGGTTGTAAATGTCTGGGTACTTGATACGCAGAGTGAGAGCCAGAGGAGGAGGCTTCTCCGGGTCGATACGGGACGGGTCCTCGGCAATCACGCGCAGGTACTCTGCCTTTTCGTCGTCGGTCATCATGAGCGAGCGGCGGATCTCGTCCGTGTCCTTGCCGGCGTTGATCTGCGCAACGAGCCACTCGTCAATCACCTTGGGGAGGCGGCCCGACTCGAGCTCGTCGTCGGCGTACGCGTCATGGCCCTCGTGGCGCCAGTAGTACGACACCTTGCACTCGCCCTCCTCCATCTCGGTGAGGACGATACGGGCGGGGCAGTCGCACTTGACGCTTTTCTTCGTGTTCATGCGGAGCTTTTCGCGGGGTAGAGTCGTGCTGTGCTTGGGGTCGTAGCGGCCGGCGTGGTGACAGGTGAAGGTGACCTTTTCGCGGATGCAGCTCGTGCGAGTCCGGCGGCGGCGTTTCAGTGGCGGCGCAGTGGCCTGCTCCTCGGTTGACATCGAGGACAGCATGCGCTCGTGCGCCTTGATACGCGCGCGCAGGCGCTCCTCGGCACGCTTCTCTGGTGTAGTGGTGCGGCGCTGGACAAAGTGGCACCAACTGCTCTCGCCCTCGAACCAGACCTCAAACTCGGCACGGTTGGCAAAAGCGAGGACCTCGGGGTGGGGGGTACCATCGCCACGCTGGGGGCGAGAGAAGGGTGCGAGGTGGGCGGGGGAAATGTTTAGATCGAGTTGTGTCGGGATGCCCGGATCGCCAGTTTCGTCGTGGTGGTGCTGGTGGTGCTGGTGGTCGGTAGTCATGTCCTGGGGTACAGTGGCGACGGATCCGTCCATGGGTATGCCCTGCGGGACCATGCCAACCGCGCCGGGCGCGCCGCCCACACCTCCGACGCCGACACCAACTCCGCCAACATTGCCGACGTTGAGGCTGTGGACGAGACTTGCGCCGAGGGTGCCTTCAGCATGTTGATGGGCATGGTGGTGTTGTTGCGCTGCGGCGGCGGCGGCGGCAACGGCGGCGGCGGTGAGTTCGTCGTCAAACTTGTGTCCCTGACCTGCGGCCGTTGCGAAAAAGTCGCTGGCGTGTGCTGCAAGGGCGGGGTCGATGAGAGAGTCGTCCACGTTGGGGACGCCTGCGAGGTTGAGGGGGGGGTCTGACATGGTGAGCAGGGGGTGGGTGGTGGACGCGTCAAGTGGAGGGAGGGGAGGTCGACGATAAAAGGGGGGGGATATCCAGCAACAACACGCAGGGTTAAGTGAGGGGGAGGATGATGTTCTTGCCAGCCAGCGTAAACGGGGAGGATGAATTAAAAACACAAAGTGGTCAGCTGCTCTCTTGCCATTCCACTCCACAGTTGCGGGTGTACTCGTGGGAAACTTGACCACGTGGAAAATTTGCTCCCGCTCCCCCCTTGCTGTCGTCTCCGGATGCGGGGGTGGCGAAAACGGCGGAAAGTTGGAATTCCGCTTTCGACGAGTCAGACGAGGACGATAACATGTCGATGCTTTGTAACCATCCACCGACCCCGCATCTCATCTCCATCTCTTCACCCATCGTCAGCTTTATCAACGACAACACTCACAGCAAGCACTTTCCCCTTTAGCATTCAAACGACACAGCATCACATCATCTTCCACCGCAAACGCGTCAACACCACCTCCACTGCCCGACATGACGTTTGCCGGCGCACTGGTAAGTCACCGACTCTCCACCGCCCACCTCAAACTAACGCGCCCAGCAAATTACAGACCTCGACGACTTTCTCACCCCGTCGCAGGCATGCATCATTCCCGTCCGCTCTGCCAAGCCTGCTGCACCGGCGAGCGGCGACAAGGTGAGCTATAGCATTCGCTTCCCCAGCTGACACCAGACTGAGATCATGATCGACTCGAACAACAACTACTACGAGGTGTCGACATATCCGACAACAGGGACCCAGCAGGTCGAGGTCGCGGGCAGGCAGGCGCTAAAGAAGGCCGAGATCAGCTTGAATGACTGTTTGGCGTGCTCGTGAGTGTCAAGCCGCCCGTTAGCCACCTGGCTCTGAGCCATTAGGCGTGCCTCATCCAGTTCAAGCAGCCATGAACCGCACTGACCCGCAGTGGCTGCATCACCTCTACAGAGTCGCTCCTCATCACCATGCAGTCGCACAACGAGGTGCTAGAGTACATCAACGGCAAGGACTTTAGCCGAGCGCCCGTGCTCTCGATCGCTCCGCAGACACTCGCGTCGCTATCAGCGTCGTATGCTGCCGCCCACCGCACCTCTCCTATCCCCCTCCTTGTGCTGTTGAGGCGAATTCGGCACTTTCTCTCGGAGCCAAGCCGCGGCGGCTGGCGCGTGTGGGACACGACCTTTGCGCGTCAGGTGTCGCTGCACGAGACGGTGCGCGAGTTTGCTGAGCGCCAGAAGGCTGGAACACTTCCAGTTCTCGCCTCTGCGTGCCCCGGCTGGGTGTGTTACGCTGAAAAGGCCCAGGGAGACCTCCTTCCCCTTCTCTCCTCTGCCCGTTCCAGCCAGGGTGTCATGGGTGCATTGGTGAAGCAATTCTGGGCGGACGGCAACGACACAACCCCCGACAAGATCTACCACGTCACTGCCATGCCGTGCTACGACAAGAAGCTCGAGGCGTCGCGTCAGGACTTTTACTCGGACGTCTACAAGACAAGAGATACTGACTGTGTGCTCACGACTGGCGAGCTCGACCTGCTGCTCGCTGAGCTGGGCTTTGACCCCATCGCCCCCGTCCCATCCGAGGCGTCTGAGCCAATGTCGCCCACGACTGCGGTTCCCACTGACGCCGTGCCCTTTCCCGAGCTTCTCCGTCACCCCGGCTCCTCTTCTGGCTCATACGTCGCGACGCTCATGGCGTCGATTGCACGCGCGCACGGCGGGCCCACCCGTATCTATTCGCGCCTCATTCGCGGCTCGACCGACAACATTGAATACTTTCTTGAAAGCGAGGACGGCAGTGTGCTCTTCAAGGGCGCGCGGGTGTACGGCTTCCGCAACTTGCAGAACATGGTGCGCAAGGTCGGCAAGGAGAGTGGGCTGGGCCGCGTCGCGCCCCGTGGTGCTGGCGCCGGCAAGCTCTCCGCCGCCGTTGCCGCCCGCCGCCGCAAGGCCCGTACTGGTGCGGGCGAGATTGCCACGCCCGCCTCGTCGACACCAGGCACTCCTGGCCCGGACGGCGGCGACGTCGACATTGCCTCGGCCGCCCTCGCGGCCGCCCGCGACCAGAAAAGACTCGACTTTATCGAGGTCATGGCGTGCCCTGGCGGGTGCGTGAATGGTGGCGGACAGATGAAGGCTGCCGACGCCGCAGCGAAACCAGCTACCGCCCCCGTCGCTGTGGATGCGGAAGGCTATCCCCGCCCGCTGCCAGACGACGGCGTCGCGCCCGCGCCGCTGCCTACAAACTCGGGCCTTGCCGGCGCCGACGAGGGCATGCGTTGGAGCACAAAGGAGTGGGTCGCAAAGGTGGAGGACATTTACTGGGCCGGCCTGCCGACTCCCCCGGCGTCGCCGGTTCTTGCGCCCGTCGACGGCCTCACCGCTGTGCCGCGCTCGTCTGGCCGCGTCGAGCGGGCGGACGAGCTTGCGGCGCAGGTCACGCGCGCCATGCTGGACAAGGACGACGCGGCCGTCAGCGCAAAGTTTGCAAAGGTCGAGGGCGACGTGCTGTCCCAGGGCGGCCTGACGCACGACCAGGTCAGGTGGTAGGCGGTAGTGTTGAGTGTTAGCCGTAGACAATAGACATTGCATAGCATAGCATTTGAACAAGAGCGACGGAACAGAAGCGAGGATGGTGGGCTGTAAGAGCGGATGGTCTGCACAGCGGCCCGGACAGTTGCGACCAAGCGGCCGACAACATTGAACAAAGCAAATGGCACAGTGACTGTCCAGCTCTCTCTCCCATTGACATCGGCTCTACCCAGCGAGACTAGACCAAGCATTCAGTAGTATAGCTACGATCCTGTGATGAAGAGATTGTTGGTTTGATCTCCTGTCGTTCCCTTGTGCGAGCAACGCAGGCGAGCAGCACTACAGAATGTCCTGTGTGCTCTGTCTGCTTTATGAGGCGATCAATGCGACGCTAGTCGCCAGACGCGGACAGATCGTCGTCCTCTACACACCAGCGTGACATGTTCTGCTCCACAGTCCACTCAGCTCCACGCAGCCTGTAGACTATGTAGAGTGCTCTGTAGAGTGTGTCCTCTCTGCACACCCTTTTCTTCTCTTCTTTCTTCTCTCTCTCTCTCTATATATATATATATCTCCTCCCTTCCATTTCTCTCCCCGCCTCCTCTCTCTCCTCTACTCTCTCCCCTCTCCTACGAAAATGGACCAGCAGCCCCGTCTTAACAATTCTATGGGCCGGTACCAGCATGACGATGTTCGCCAGTATGCGTATGAGTGCACCGACCTGTCGCTGGCAGCGATAGAGGCAGTGGGATCCGTGTTGTCGCGTGAACTCGAGCGACTGAACGTGAGTACTGCTCCAGTCTGTATTTCTATCAGCTGGCGAATCGGCACCATCACCGTATTATGAGCACCTTTCTAACGGCAATCTAGATCCATTGGAGGCGGCTTGATCGGGACTCCGACTCCGCCCTGGTCATCCTGTAGCCGACCTCGTTGACTTTAACGGCCCCCTCCACAGAGCCATCAAGCACTTGTATGTCAATACCAACCAACTCCGGGTGGGTCCTGTGGCGAAGGGAAGGAATCGCAAGCCCAGGGCCCTGGACAGTCGTCCTCTGAACCCCACCATGGTCGTCGCCATGAGGCAGATTGCCGTCGACATCCGCGCCGAGCGCGAGCGCGCGCGGGCCGCGGGTCGGCTCCCCGTCATGATCTTCCCGCTGTGCAATAGCGCCGTATCCTGCCCTCAGGTTGTGCCCCCCGGTGTTGATCGTCCGGATGCGGTTATCGTCCCGTTCTCGATGGTGAGAATAGTTAATCAGAGTCCTGGACTGACATCAGCGCCTCTCGGTCATGGAGGAGGCAGGCGCGTTCTGCAACACGCTCACGAACCTCCCCCCTGTCAACATCACAAAGACCAAGGCCAACACCTGGATGGAGGTGTCTTCTATGATGAGCGTGAGTATCAATATCGTGGTATAACATGCCCTCTTACTGACGACAGGACATGTCAGTCACGTACCACGACGATACATGGAACATTGCGTTCGAGACGCTCCAGTTCGACGCCCCGGGCGACAGGGGCAACCGCTACCTGGCCGCCCCCAACCCCACCACTTTCACTGCGTTCGGACGCGTGGCGACTCTTGCTCCCGACGGTCCGACCATGCACCCGAACGGCGGGGAGGTTTCATCCTGGCCAGAACACCTTTCGGAACAGGAGGTTTCATTCCTCGGCTACGCCTACCGAGCTGCGTCCACGATCCGCGAGGCCGTCTTCGAGGACTGGCCCCGCCATGACTGTTGAGAGGAGGTGGTAAGGTGGGGCTGGTGGGGCCGAGAAGGGTCTTTGAACGAGCAAGAGATACATAGTCCACACGGACCAGAGCACGAGCGGAGAGAAGCGTTCAATATGTGATTAGCTTTGTCCAACGAGCAACAAGCAGCAGTCGGTAGAGCACTCAGTCTAGCGGGTCAGGGCCCAGGTCTGGGGGGTTTTAGCATGATCGAAGCTGTGGTTCCAAAACTGACGTCATCGAACGCTCATCTCGACTGCTTGCCTCTCATATGTTGTTGTCTTCTTCGCCATCGACCTCTATTACCCCTCTCGAGCCATGGCAACACGCAAAGCTCGCAGATTGAAGAGTGGGCTCGAATCGACTGCCGACGGTACCCCGACCCTAAACAGGTGAGGTTGACAACATAGCTGCGGGCGACCACTGACACATACAGGGCTGGGGTGGCGCTCTCCTGGCACCTGGGATCGTGTCCTCTGAACGGCAGGATCTTGTTCGCCACTTTGTGGCCACATACGGTGCAAGCCACCACCCCCACAAGGCTCCTCGGGCCGCAACGTTTGAGGCAGAGGGGGACCCCGCCCCCCTCGCGACACCTGAGGAGCAGGATCTCGCCCTCGACGTCGACGAGGCCCTCACCGTCGCCGAGTGGCGCGAGGGCGAGATGCCCGAGCCTCTGGACGATGGGAAGGAGGGACCGGACGACGGCGGAGGTGAACTTGTCTACTTTGACAAGTTTACCGTGAAAAGGGCGGACTGGGATGCCCTTGTCGCAGCCTGCCCATGTCGCATACCCTATTAGTGCTWWMAYSGMACTTGTCCAAAGCTTTAAGCTGGCCGAGTCGCTGGCAGAGACCACCGACGACGATGAAATGGCCCGCTTCTCCGTCAACATTGTGGACCCGCTCCTCGACACGATGGCCCCGGTAGCACCGGAGCTGTACGTGAAGGGGTACGTGCCCGAGGGAGAATCCGCTGACTACTACAGACGACGGAGTGGTCGCCCCCACCGGTTTCTTCGGCCGCACGCTCCTTGGTGACCTCTTTGGCACCTCATACAGCGGCCATTCGCTCTATACCTGGGCCCTGTGGGGCGCCTACAAGCACAATGGTGTGCATGGCGCAAATGTGTTCAGCGAGTGAGTTTACATTCTGATGTTGCTCCATCTGCAGTCTGGGCGTCATAACGTTTCAACAGGATGCAAACCAGTCCGGACGTGGCCGTCCTGTTCCAGCGGACGGGTCACTGAAAGTGACCGCGGGCGACCGATCGCCTGCATCTACGTCTGGTCGCCGGGCCTCATCGCCAACGCCCAAGCTCTCAGGACCTACGCAGGCCTCACCTGCGACCTGTTCAGGCGTCTGGGAGACCACGCGCGCAAGGCCGTCAACCACAAGGTCCGCGACTTTGAGGCGGCGGGTATCGCCGTCGCGGACTGCGCTGCGGCGATCGTCCTCGAGTTTGACCAAGAGTACGAGTGCCCGACGCTCATGGCCCACGTGGTCGAGCACACCGTTATTTGTGTTTTCGAGCTCACGACCACCGGCCTGAACGTCAACAAGTTTGACCCCATCGTCCTCAACGCGCTCGTGAGCAGGGGCCCTGAGGAGGCTCATCGCCCTGCTCTCATCCGCCCTCGAGGCCGACCCACGCCTCCTACTCCCGTACCCTCGGGATGAAGAGGCGTGGGCCGAGATCGTCAAGGCGGCCGGAGTCGATGCGCCGGTGTCGTCAAGGAGGATCTCGGAACTCGTTCGCCGCGCCGTGTCGCGTGGCTGGGATGGCGTCTCGGGTGCCCTCAGGGATGCCTGCGCTGCCGGCCCCACGGGCTTCTACGCCAGTGACGTGACGGAACCCACCGTCATTGGTGGCAGCCCGGCAGCCCCGAGTGCAGCTTGGGCAGTCGGCCGGTAACGGGCGGCCGTTGCCCGCCCTACTCCGACATAGAGGGACTTGAGAAGCTGGTGCAGCTGATCAGAGATGCGGGCGACCTCTGATACTCTTGATGATAGTGAGTGCACTAGCAGATTGTGCTGACCACAGTGCAGCACCGTACGACCGTTGCACTCTCACGCTTTCCACATACGAATCCCCGTCCCCGACGCATCCCCGCCCACCATCACTCTCTCCGCCCTTGCCAATGTCCGCTTTCCATCTCCCTCTAGCTTCACGAGCAACACCTGATCACAGTTGTGCCCGTCGTTCCTGGCATCGAACGGAACATCACACAATACCATCCCCACACATCCAAATCAGTGGCGCGCGCCTTCCCAGGCCCCTTGTTTCCCTAATCTCCACCAACTCACAAAACTCTGTAAGTCAATAGTTGTACATTACACGCCTGGTCACATGCATAGCGCGTTTGACGTATTTCCAGCAGTGGTTATTGTGTACTAGCTGCGTTCCATCCGCCACCCAAGTTTGTGATAATCCCGACCACATCACCGGTATCTATCCGTCTGGTACCGGCCATTGCCGTCGCGCCTGCCAGCTAGGTGGCGAGGAGGCCTGGCTGGGTCCCGGGTGCGTTATGATGAGGGTCTGCTAGAGCTGGACATGTAATCGAGGTGTAGAGCTCCTCGCAGTGTGTGAAGGAGGTGGTGCAGGGGGGTGCTCAGGTTAGCAGTGGTCATTGCGAATCGTGCCAGGGTTGGTCGGGCGTATTCTCGCTGACGGATTCGAGTGAGCTGAGACTGCCACTGCGGCTCTGAGCCACATTGTCTGGTCATGACGGACAAGGCCGATTGCATTACCCTATGTTCAGCGCCGTTGTCAACAGGATGACAGAGGTCGATTTTGAGATCGGTACTGGGGCAACTGTCGGCTGAGGGGTTCCGTAATCTTGGCTGACTGCTGCCCCTGCTTGTCCCCGCTAGTATTGGCCACAGACATATCGACCTACTTAAGCAAGAACTGATGAGAGAATGGTCGGTTGGGAGCAGCATTTCGAGCTTACTCATTCACTACGGCCAATGTTCAATGTTTGTCGACCAATGGCCGATGGCTGACTGCCGATGGCCGATGGCAAGGCGCAATGGCGAAGCCAAAGCGAGCCCCGACGCGCGTCCTCCGGTCTCCGGAGTTGTTCCAAAAACAAAGATAAAAGAGACGGGATGGAGGGAGGGGAAGAAGGCAGCCGCCCGCTCACCCGACTTGGGTATTTCGTTAATCCCCACCAGCCAGGATGGACCGTGCCCCCCTTCCTGGCATCCTTCCTCGCCATTTCACTACCTATCGATTACTCACTTCCCACCCGGGCACATTGTGCTGACATACTGACAGATGCGCAGTGGTGCACTAGATGCCTGACCGCCGGGCACCGACTCTGGGGGCCAACGCGTTGTCCGGCGGCCTGTTTCGCTCTCTGCTGCCGAGCGGCGCCGACCACTGGCGTTTTCCAGTTCATGACCGTGGCCGAGGAGGCCAAGGCTGACGCTTTCATCCTTACCTGCCCGCCGGGGGGGGGTCCTCGGCAGCGTCGGCAGCGTCATGGTGAAGTGCGTGGTGCTCC
The DNA here is from genome assembly GCA_002973495.1 of Apiotrichum akiyoshidainum. Taxonomy (NCBI): domain Eukaryota; kingdom Fungi; phylum Basidiomycota; class Tremellomycetes; order Trichosporonales; family Trichosporonaceae; genus Apiotrichum; species Apiotrichum akiyoshidainum. The sequence continues at coordinate 11,374 of PQXP01000519.1, forward strand.
ACTGGCCGTCGGGCATGCAGAGTGATGCAGTAATCAGGAAGGAAGAAGCAGCACACGATATCACGAGCACGGGCATTCAGATGGTCACGAGTGGCACAATGTTGCTGCGAAAGAGAAACGTGACCCATCTGGGACGTGATTTCGGCTTTGTCAGCAAACCGCCACAAAACAACATCCTGGGTGTGCAGTGTGCTGGGACTTTGTCGTGTGTCATACTCGGTGGACCCAGTGCGTGTGTGGTAGGTCATCTTTCTCAAGGAATCGAGCGCGTGACAACACTCTGGCACATCCGACAGACAGGTGGGCGGGCGCCAGAAAGGGGGTCGGGCGACCGCAATCTCAGTGGGGGTGCCACTTGGTTCGGTGAGTGACCACGTCAAGCTGCTGAGGTCATTGTCCATCGACGGGCCGACACCTTCACCCGCCAATGCCGAAGGGGGCCGGGCCGCCTCCCGACTTGCTATGGGGGCTTGCGAAGATGAGGGCTGCACTCGCTGTATCAGCATGGTATTGTGCTTCAGGGTCGGCGGAGCGGTATGCATATGATGTCGGTGGATCGGCGGGATTCTGCCGCGCGCGGAGTAACATTCTCTCGCCATCGCGGTGGCCAAACGGCAAGCGGGTTGTCGCACTGGGTGGTTCTAAGAGACGACATCTGCCATCGCCCTTGGTGTTGGCCTCACTTGTCCGCATCGGTCATACACTGTCTTGCTTGCGTCCGCCGTCATTGGTAAGCCCTGCATTGGGCTGTCAGCATGCTGGGTACCCGCATGCCCTTCACTGCCTTCTCGGGTAGGGCCTCATCGCCTCGTAATGCTTCTTTATCACGGGACCGAAGCCGAAGCCCCGATAACAAGGGGAAACGGGGGCCGAGGTAGCCGTCGTAACCATTGGCGGCGAATGCCCCTTCATGTGCCCGAGCCTGACCAGTCTGAGCACTGCTTGGTCTTGGTAGATTTGCTCAGCTCCGTCCGCTCCCCGTTCCTCGTCTTCGGTACCACCTCCCCTCCCGAGTCTGGGTGCGCTGATCGTGGGAATTTTGCGGAATGGAAGTTTCACGAATACTCTCACCTCGGGAGAAAATCATGCTTAATCCCCCCCTTTCCCCTCACTTGCACAGTCGTGCAGCCGCTGATTTCTTCCTTCTGTCCGTCGCTCCACTTTCCTTCCTTGTGGCCGCAGAGCTCTGCATTCATCCGGGGCAGACCCGTTCCCGTTTCCGAGCTGCATGAATGCTCCGAGGGAGATCTGGCCGCACGTCGTTTCCGCGGCGAAACTGCCTCCGAGGAATTCGGCAACGGGTTGGGCGTAATCGGCGATCGCCGATGAACTTCCACCTCCAGTTTGTCCACCTCCTTCTTGCCGCTGAAAGTGACACTTTTGTCCATCTCCTTTCTCTTCGGGTAGACCCTCTGTTGCACCCTCCCGACAGGCGAAGGCGACACCCTTCGGTCGTCCTGCGGTGGCCGACGGGACGGGGGCGCGCGGGACACCACCGTCTTTGGCCGCTTAGCTCAGCTGGTTAGAGCATCGTACTAATACGCAGCAGCGTGTCAGTCCATGCGGAGGTCGGCAGTTCGATCCTGTCAGTGGTCATGGAGTGTCTCAGCACTGCTCCGGTTTCGTTTTTGCGGCAGGAGCGGGCGGATGGCAGGTGAGCCCAGTGGGTCCAAGCGAGGAATAGATCGCCCGATGGGCCGCGGCACCGTGGGAGCGGGGGCGATGGCTGTGCTGCCGACATTGGGCCTTCATCTGAGGAAGCGGAACATCGCCATGAACAGGCTGGGTTACACGACAAGGCTCAGGCGGCTACAGACGGAAGGAAGATGTACCTTCGCAGACGAAGGCAGATGGGATCAGCATTGAAGGACAATCGGCCTCGCAATCTCTCGGGGCCGGGGACGGCTCTTCAGTTCATACGACGGGGGTGAGTCTTTCCTCCATAGCGCCGCGACGGCTGCATGGCTCATCTGTGCGAGTAACATCGCTACAGAGCATCGCCGAACCCCGGTTCCGCGGCTCCGACCAAGGAGCACCCGCGGCCGCTCAGCTCAACTGGGAAGAGTATTGTACTACTGTGCAGCACGTGTACTAGTTCATGCGGAGGCCGGCAGTTTGATCCGGTCAGTGTTGGAACTGGAGATGGTTGCATGGTCCGGAGCACTACTGGAACGCTGACAACAATGGAGGGTCGAAGATGGTTGGCATGACCCGGAGCTGGCGTCGCCTCCGTTGGACAGTCGGGTCGGGTGAGATCAAGTCTTGAACCTTGGCTGTGTCAGATTGCAGTCGGGTGCGGCGCTTCCTTTCATGCGCGGCCGGACGGGAGCGAAGGCGATTCCGGCCGTTCAGACTGCGTGTTTATTGTGCTGTGGATCACATGTTCCGTCGTGTGCGGGTATACACCATATCGTCGGCCAGTAGCGGTGAAACACCAGACAGGAACAACCACTCCGTAAATCCGCAAAATCATTCGCGACCGCCAGGTGTTGATCACTCGATCCGGTGCTTCGGGGATCGACGCGTGTGGTCGGATCCAACAGCACACCTGAAAGGCCTCTCGCACATGTCATCGGATCACACTCCGTGGTCCCGACCGGGTCCCGGTCACTCTTGTCAAGAGGAGAGGTGGCCGCGGCCGTCCGACCGCTCGGTGACAAGCGATGGGAGGCGGACGGTGATGTCGGCGGCCACTTGGCAGCTCAACGTTCAGCGAGATGACCGCCCGGCCGTCGCTTCGCCTGAGTTACTCGGCGATCCGCTCCACCAGTGGGTTCAGAAGTGCCGACATCGCTGTCGCGTCACCGTCGCTTGCACTAGGAGTGCGGTTCAGAGCGGCTGTCCACGGTAGCATCCGGCTCGCGACGGTCTGTTCCGAACCGGCCCGAGGTCTCGGTTGTCTGAAGCCGCGGAGAGTGGGGCGGACGGCACACAACGGGCGGGTTGTATCTACCCCGCGCTGTTATTCACGGATCAACGGTGATAGGATCTTCTCTGGTAAACCGGCTTATCCGCGGGCGGTCAACAAACGAGGCACACCGGCGGTTGCCGTGATCTGCCGGAGCTCACTCCATCCCGTCTCGCTGCTCCACAAGTGCCCGACGTTCCGTCACCGGCAACACGACAGAAGAGTCTGAGGACCCATGTGTCCTTGTCGCCGTCACGGCGACATGGGGCGCGCATGTGATTGACGCCTCGCCGCTGGGGCATGCGGCATGCGCCTGAGCATCCGTCTGCGATACGTAACATACCACCTGCCCTTTGCCGCGCGATCGCCGTTTCAGTTCGGCCACGGGCGTGGCGGACGGCGATCACATCAGAGAGCGCAGTGTCCACATGGGCAGGAGAGGAAGTTCACGTGTGGTCACAGAGCGAACGGCATCTCCGGATAGAATACCGCTCGCTTCACCTGACATTACCGCCTTCAAGCGGCCGGCGAAGCCGTAGAGCGACGTCACTTCCGGGCATCTGGCTGGCACCACGAGTCGCTCGCCGTTCTGGCCCGGCCATTTGACAGACACCTGCTGTCACGTTGATTGCATCTGTCACCGTTGAAACGACAACGAAGGTAGTGGACGGCAAATCCCCGGAGTCGCAGCGATGGGTTGCTCGCCGGTGAAAGGGCCGGCGGGAGCGAGTGGTCTCGTTCAAATGGCATTCTTGCAACTGCAACTACCGCGTCATTGGCACCGGCCTCTCGGCGTTGATGGCCGCTGTACGAGATAGCACCAACAGTCGAGGCGACCGAGGAGCCGATCAATTGGCGTTCGTGCCGACGTGCCGAACCGGCGCATCTCGCCGCAAGAGCAGGTTGTCCATGGTCCCCTTTGAGGTCGGGAGGGGCCGAACTGACACGGATCGCAACATGGTAGCGACACTGAACTCGCAACCGGAGAGTCGCCGGGACTAACACGGGTTGCACAACGGGCCGATCACCCGCGCAATGGTGACCACACCAGTGTGAAGTGGAGGTTTGCAACGGCGGCCCATTCCCAAACCGCTAATCTCGCCGACCGATGCTCCCTCATGGCCCCTCGGTGGAGCGTCGCGTCTCGGGATGACTCCGGATTGTCKCYKAKACCAKAGGCCAGACAAGGAATGAGGAGTGTATAATTCGGCGCACAAGCCGAACATGTCTTGAAGCGGCGGAGGACTGCGTGCGGATGCATGCCGCGTCGGTCCGACCATCTCGCAGTGTTTGCATGCACTTGGATCACGTCCTCCGCATGGTTGAGGTGTTGGAATATCCTGACAACCGTTGTAATTTTCTTACTGGCAGGCACGATTGGCGGTGATCCGCTGATTGATCGCCGGCGAGTGGCGGTCTTTCTGCGTTCACGTTTTTCGGTCCCTTGACTGGGCGGTGAACGCCGGCGACCATACAGGTGTCAGTCACCGTTCCACGGTCCGTTCCATTGGGAACGGCCCGCCAATGACGCTGGGACAATGACGCTGGGACAATGACGCTGGGAACGCCGCTCTGCATGCGGCATTGGCACTCGCCCCGCATAGTTGCGCACCTGACTTGCGGGTCGTCAAATGGTTACGGGCCGATAAGCAACTGCCGCTGCAAATCCGTCGGCCCCGGCGCCGACCCTCCGGAGCGGCAGAGCCCCGCGGACCGACAAGAACGCGGTTCAATCTCCAGCATCGGAGAAATACACCCGGAACGGAACGGTGTTCAACGGCAAGTGTCGCAATAACGTCTCTGGCGCTGTGGGCCGCTCCGCAGACTACGTCGTTGCGGATCGGCCCGTTCGCCGTCAAGACCCTCCCCGTTCAATAGCCTCCATGCCCCGCAATCACACCACTGGGCCATTGAGATGCGGAGCAGGGCCGATATTTCGTCTCAAACCCGCCGGATTCTGCACGGACTGTTCTCTGTCGACTGCTCTGCTGTTGCGCCCTTTCGGTCGATATGGGGCAGAAAACTCTCCGGAATTGCACGGACTTCTGCTTCAAACTCGCCGTAATCCGCACATATCCTTCCTGGACGTCGCGTCAGCTGCAGCTTCGTCACTTGCCGGTCGAAAAGAGCCTTTTGCTGGGATACACGGC
>PQXP01000543.1:0-14559 GCA_002973495.1 Apiotrichum akiyoshidainum
CCCCCCGCCACTCGGCCCTCCTGATCTCTGGGTCACACACACCCACGCACACCCCCATTCACCCTCACGCTCACGGTCCTCCTACCCACCCACCACCACCACCACCCACCCCGCATATATACCCAGAGACCCAACAATGTCGTCCACTCCGGATCCCGCCTCTGACATTCTCGCGCCTGTTCCCACCCAGGCTGCGGCTGCAGCTGGCACCCAGACACCGACGCCAAACCCCAGCATGCTCGGCATCAGTCTTCGGTCCTCCACCTCCTCGGCCGTCTCCGCCCCGAGCGCGGCCCCCTCCCCCTCCCCCGGGGGCGGTCCCCGCTTCAAGCGTCTTGCAGCAAAGCCCCTCAAGCCTCTCAAGCTCGCTGCCTCGGCCATTGGCTCGGTGCCCTCGCGCATCAGCAGGAATAACAGCGGCGACAATGCCGGCTCGGGCGCGTCGGCAGTAGCGACCCCTGAAGAGGAGCTCACCATCCAGCTCGACTCCAACCCCAACTATCATGCCTCGGCCCACCCCCTCACCGCCTCGACAGTCCACTCGACCTATCTCGAGATTCCTTCAAAGGTGAAACGCAAAATTCCTGGCCGTCGAAAGCACAAGGCCCGCAGCGCCGTCCCCATTCTCGACGCCGCTCAGGTGGCCCAGGTGGCCCAGGGCCCCCGCAAGCCCCTCGACAACGAGGAGCCGGCCGCCATGCTCCGTGTCCGCGTCGTCTCCGCCGAGGGCCTTGTCGCCAAGGACCGCAACGGCTTGAGCGATCCGTAAGTCTGAGCCGACTGTGCGGCCTCGCTGACTAGCAGCTTTGTCTCTGTCATTCTCCCGCCCGCTACGCGTCACACCACCCCGGTTGTGAAGCGTTCGCTCAACCCCACGTTCCCCGCAGCGCAGAGCACCTTTGACTTTCCCCTCTACCTCAGTCTCGCCGGCGTCATCGGTGGCCGCGGCCTGGAGGCCGTTGTGTGGGACAAGGTGAGCTCGGAACGTTGTCAACTGCTAACATTCAGGACATGCTCCGCAAAGAGTACATGGGCGAGCTGTTTGTCGGCGTCGAGCAGTGGTTTGCCAACCGCCAGGCGCGCCTCTGGCACGATGACCTTCCGGTGCGTTGCCACCACATCGTACGAGCTGACGTCTTCAGGCCCAGTCCTTTGAGCTTATCTCGACGCGCCGCCGTCAGAAGGTCTCTGGCCGTGTCTCGCTCCAAATCGGCTTCCTGGCACCCACTGCTTCCGACAGCATCGAGGCGTTGGACAAGGTCAAGAAGGTGTATGAGACTATCCTTCAGCGCACGTTCCTTGGCGAGCAATTTGGCGTTCTCGGAGTGCCTGCGGTGAGTGAACAGCACATGGGTAGCGACTGACAGGATTAGCACGAGGGTATCGGAACCATCATGATGTCACGCGGTGCTCCTGAAGACTCTGCCGCCAAGCCCGGCATGCAGCTCCTCACCTCGACGATGATTGCCCCCGCCACGGGAACGCCAAAGGGCTTTGTCGAGGAAGAGTACGACCTCGACGACGGCCTCTCGAGCTCTGACGAGGAGGAGATTATGGAGGACGCCGAGGAGGGTGACGAGGATGGAGTCTTGCAGCCTCCGACAGAGCAGATCAAAAAGATCACCTTCTCGCCGGAAGCTACGGACGCGGCTGTGCTGTCGACCTCTCCCCGGTTCTCCTGGAGCCGCCGGTCCAGCAGTGCTTCTGTCCAGCCTCCCCTCTCTGCTCCTCCCACCCCTGGCCTTGGCACCTCGACCTCGTCGCCTCCAAAGAGCGGGCGTAAGCTGTTCAAGCGCAAGCAGGGCACTCGCCATTCCGCAAAGCAGTACAACCTCCAGGACAACAAGGGTGTCCTTGGCATTGTCGTCATGGAGATCCAGTCTGCCTCGGACCTGCCAAAGATCAAAAACTCGCTGCGCCTCGGCTGGGACATGGACCCCTTTGTTGTCATTTCGTTTGGCAAAAAGGTCTTCCGCACTCGTGTCATCCGCCACTCGCTGAACCCCACATGGGACGAGAAGCTTCTCTTCCATGTCCACCAGCACGAGGACCACTTCAACATCCAGATGGCTGTGCTCGACTGGGACAAGATCTCGGGCAACGACATGGTCGGAACCTGTACCCTCCCGCTCGCCCAGCTCATTGCCGACGCGCCCAAGCCCGACGAGCAGACTGGCCTCTATGCCAAGAACGTCGACGGCAAGCACGAGAGCAAGGAGTTTGTCCTCCCGATTGTCACCGACAAGGGCATGTCCTGGGAGGCCCGCCACTCCCCGACGGTCACCGTCAAGGCAAAGTACGAGCCGTACGACGCGCTTCGCCAGCGCTTCTGGCGCCAGTACACCATGCAGTACGACTCGGACGAAACCGGCACCATGTCGTATGTTGAGCTCGTTGCCATGCTCGACTCGCTCGGATCTACACTGTCGCAAAAGACGATCGAGAGCTACTTTACGCGCTTTGGCAAATCGGCCGACAAGGACGAGCTCACGTTTGACGAGGTCGTGCAGTGCCTCGAGAGCGAGGTGACAAAATCCGCCGACGAGAAGCGCAGGATTCAAAGGACCGGTTCTGTCGATCCGCACGAGCTGAGCGACCGTCTTCTCGACCCCTGGCACAAGGGCCACAGCAGCAGCGGCGACGACGAGACACCAAACACGGCGACCAGCACTACCGGTACTGGCGCGAGCTCGACGGTAGCGAGCACCACGACCAATCTCACTGCTGCCGGCGCGGTTCCTTCGCTCAAGGTCGCCGAGGTCAACTCGCACAACGAGACCGAGACCAACTCGCCCTCGTCCTCTGACATGGAGGACGCCTCCGAGGCGTCGGGCTTTGAGATTGAGCGCGTGATCAACATCAAGGAGTGCCCGCTCTGCCACCGCCCGCGTCTGCGCAAGCGCAGGGAGCAGGATATTATCACCCATCTGGCTGTTTGTGCGGCGCCCGACTGGTCGAGTGTCAACAAGATTGTCACCGCTACCTATGTGACGTCGAGCCAGGCGCAGCGCAAGCTCCTGACCAAGATTATCAACAAGGTTGCGGTCGGCTCGTACTCGCTCGGTGCCAACTCGGCCAACATTCTTGTGCAGGACCGCATGACGGGCCAGCTGCAGGAGGAGAAGATGGCCGTGTACGTCCGTCTCGGTATCCGTGTGCTGTACAAGGGTGCGCGCGGTCAGATGGCCGGTTCGCGTGCGCGCAAGCTGCTCAAGTCGCTCTCCGTCAAACAGGGCATCAAGTATGACTCGCCCAGCTCGGCGGCTGAGATCCCGGGCTTTATAGAGTTCCACAACCTGAACGTTGACGAGATTCTCGACCCGCTCGACTCGTTCAAGACCTTCAACGAGTTCTTCTACCGCAAGCTCAAGCCTTCCGCCCGCCCGCTCGACGAGCCCGACAACCCGGGCCGCCTCGTGTCTGCTGCCGACTGCCGTATGATGGCGTTTGAGACCGTCTCCGAGGCGACTCAGATCTGGATCAAGGGTCGCGACTTTACCGTCTCGCGTCTGCTCGGCCCCAACTACAAGGACCAGTTTGAAAAGTACGACGGCGGCGGACTTGCCATTTTCCGTCTCGCGCCGCAGGACTACCACCGCTTCCACTCTCCCGTGGGCGGCAAGATTGGCAAGATTACTGACATTGACGGCGAGTACTACACTGTCAACCCTCAGGCTATCCGCACCGCGCTCGACGTGTACGGCGAGAACGTGCGCAAGATTGTCCCGATCGAGAGCCCAGAGTTTGGCACCGTCATGACCGTGTGGGTCGGCGCCATGATGGTCGGCTCGATCGAGTCGTCGGTCGTCGAGGGCCAGGAGGTCGACCGCCTCTCCGAGCTCGGCTATTTCAAGTTTGGCGGAAGCACCATCGTGTGCCTGTTCGAACGCGGACGCGTCACGTTCGACAGCGACCTCCTCGCCAACGGCCGCACCGCGCTCGAGACCCTCGTGCGCGTCGGCATGGGCATCGGCCGCGCCACAGAGTCGTAGGCGGCGCACCGTTCCGCCGCGGACACTCATTGCATGTCTTTAACGACCATCCGAAAGAAATATCAAAGATTGTGTAACTAGAACCCATCATACCATGTTCTCCCAAAACAGCAATGTTACTTGTGTACTCTCAATGTGTGCAGGAGCCGGTGCACGGTGGCCAGGAATGCAGCGACAGCGGAGGTTTAGACGAGGTGTGAGAGTGTGGCGGAAACGGCCGCCACATGGGGTGTGTAGCCCTCACCGGCGCGGTAGCCGCTCGCGCGCATCTCGTTCCGGCCAGCTCGAATAGACCGCGCCATCAAGAATAAATTCTACGAGGCGGTAGAGAAAGCTCCGAGGAGAATCTCCCAGATGGTGTCAGCCAGGACCGCAAGCGTGTCGGTCCCACAGCCCTCGTCGGGCTATGGAGGCCCCTTCCCCACACCTCTCCACTCGTGCTCTGTGCACTCCATCCCCGGGTGTGCCCGCCGTCTGTGTGCGTGGCACAGCACACGCCTGCATGAATCCAAGGCTGGTCGCCCATCAGGGGCGGCACCCGAGGAACGAGGGACCGCTCCAGTGGCGGCCACCTGCCATACGATCACTATCTGTATGTATCCGGCGGCCCAGAAGCCATTAGTGCCAGCCAGGCGAGACCAGACCAGACCGGTCGCGCCACGCCAGCAGGCAGCCGCTCTCGTATCGATGCAATGCTGGAAGCGCTTACTGCCTGGCCCAGCGCAGAAAATAGCAGCAGCTGATATGCTATCGCTCAGCAGCGAGCTAGCAGCATGTGCCTCGCGGCCCCGGAGTGCCGGAGTGTGGCTGTTCCGGGCTGGCCATGTGGCAGGTATTTGTCGAGCGCTATTGACTGCGCGCTGCGGCTGCCATGTTTGCATGTGTGTAGCAGTGCGTGGGTGCCTTCTGCCTTCTGGTGCCTTGCGCTGATATCGCGGGTGGTGCAGGCAGTCGCTGGACGCTGTCTATTTAACGCGGGCGACCCAGTCGCGGCTGTCCCCCGCCTCGCCCCGCGCATCTTATACCCATCGTATCCCACATCCCCCACACCACCAGCCTCCCCAGTCTACCCCCATCCCCATCCCCGCCTTCCGTCCGTGCGCGCCGCCCGCTCCCTGCAGCAGTATCGCAGCGCTCCTGTTCCCGTCCCTCCGCATCGCCTCCCTGCCCATCCTCAGTCTTGGCAGCCCGAGCGCCGCCGATATGCACACGGCGACTCCCACGCGCCTTCGCGATGCCACTGCAATGAAACTCGTCGACGGGGGCTCGCTGGTCGACCCGGGGACGGGCGTCGCTCCCGGTGCTCGCTGGCTCGGGCGGGCCTTGGCCGCTGTCCGCCGGCTCACCTCCCAGCCCAGCTCCACTTGAAGTTCCAGTTCCAGCGTCGAGCCGCGCTCCACCTGCTCCGAGATAGCGCAGGCGGCCGTGCTCTATCTCTGCCGGGCCGGTTCGGAATCCTGCTCTCACCGATCTCACCCACCCACGCGCGACGCGCAGCGAGGCGTAGCGTGACCTCGATACTTGGCCTGCTCGTCCCTGCCGAGACAGTGCTGCGGTCGTTTTCTGTCGTCAGGCAACAGCGCGCGGAGCAAGAGGTCAGCTGATCAGCTGCCACTATCATGTCGGCTGCGGGGGCAGGTGGACAACCACCCGCGATCGCGCTCCGCCCCCGGTCAGCCATCCACAGTGCAGCGATATCAGCAACCAGAATGCACACCAGCGAGCGGGCGCTGCTTCCGGTTGGCGTGCCGTGCGGGGGTGGAGGTGGCGTCCCCGCTGCCTGGACATTGTGCACTGTACGCTGTGGGCGATATCTGTATCAGTATCATCTCTGCGCGCCGGGGCAGGCCGACGCTGCGCCGCTGCCAAGACGGGCCAGTCAGCACGTCGCGATCGGCGGGGGGACGACGTCGGATCTGCTCGGATGACACGGCCCGGGCGCGCGGATCGCCCATCGCGGCTCGCGTTCTGCGGAGCAGTTGCCCGTCGCGATGACGGCGGGAGCAGGCAGGGGCAGGGACAGTTGATAGAAGAGCGGTCAGTGGCCAGTACGGGACGCGGTAATGGCGATAGCACGGAGAGAGCCGTCCGTGGAGTGGCGCCTCTCTGGCAGTGTCCGACCTGACCCGACGCCGACAAGATAAGGCCAGGGCCAGCGCGGGCAGGCTTATCTCGCCCAGGCCGGGCTTGGCAGGCGTTTGTGCCTTTTCGGCAGTCGGCGGGCGGGTCCCTGAACCAGTATGTAGTGGCACCCGTCTGGACCCACCATCCATCCAGCAGCTGGCAGTTTGCATGCATCTCGGCCATGGCGAACCACGACCAGGACCAGGACCAGGACCAGAGCCCGGAGAAGCGGCGGCTAGCCCGCTCGCGGACGGGCGCGATGCACTAGCTGATTGGCGGGGCCGCGCGCGCGAACATTACCCCGGGGGGCAGTGGCTGCCAGGTGCCGAAAGCAGCAGCCACCGTTCTTGTCGTCGTCGCGCGCATCCGGATCCAGCAGGGGGATGATAACGACCCGCGAGATAAACAGAGCCAATCGGGAACGAGCATCGCTCCCTGCTGGAGGAGCATGCCCGATCGCTGCTCTATCTCTATCTCTCTCTGCAAGCTGCATGCGGGCAGAGCAGAGCAGAGCAGTAACTAGGCGGCGGACAAGTGGCGCGGTGCGTGCGATTCGTTCATGGCCAGCATACACACACTCTGCACGCCACACCCCCTCCCTCCACACACACACACACAGAGGGGCTCGCCCGACTCGCTTCATCCTCCTGGCTTCTGGCCAGCACTTAAAGATACCACCCTCCTTTTGCACGCTGCTCTCTTTCCCCATCCATCAACCTCTCTCTCCTTCACCATGGTGGTGAGTACTCGACACCACCTCCACAGCTCACGCCACAGAACGTCTCATACACACCCGAATCCAGCGACCTCGTCGCCTACCTCCCCGATGGCACACCGGTCATCTACAACCTCGGCGACATGGCCTGGGGTGAGTAGCTTGTCCCGCCGTCCACACACCACACACTGACCCCAGTCATCACCGCCGCCGCATTGGTGTGGATCATGGTCCCTGGTGTCGGTCTCTTCTATTCTGGTCTCTTGCGCCGCAAGAACGCCCTCTCCATGATCTTCCTCTCCATGGCCGCCATTGGTGTCGGCTCCTTCCAGTGGTTCTTCTGGGGCTTCTCCCTCACCTTTGCCGACGACGCGTCGCCGTTTATTGGCACCCTCAAAAACTTTTGTCTCATGAACGTCCTCGAGCAGCCTTCCATGGGCTCGGCTCGTATTCCTTCTCTTCTGTTTGCCTTTTTCCAGGGCATGTTTGCCATTATCACCGTCGCGCTTGTTATCGGTGGCTTTGCCGAGCGCAGCCGCATCGGCCCCGTTCTCTTGTTCATGTTCTGCTGGCTCACTGTCGTCTACTGCCCCATTGCCTCGTGGGTCTGGAACGCCAACGGCTGGGCCTTTGCCAAGGGTGACCTCGACTTTGCTGGCGGAACCCCCGTCCACATTTCGTCCGGTACCGCCACCCTCGCCATTGCGCTCTACCTCGGCAAGCGCCGCGGCTACGGCACCGAGCGTCTGGCGTACAAGCCCCACAACACCACCTATGTCGTCCTCGGCACGGTCCTCCTCTGGTTTGGCTGGTTTGGCTTCAACGGCGGCTCGTCCCTCTCTGCCAACCTCCGTGGTGTCCAGGCCTGCATCGTCACCAACCTTTCCGCGTCCGTCGGTGGCCTCACCTGGATGCTCCTCGACTGGCGCCTCGAGCGCAAGTTTTCCGCCATTGGTTTCTGCTCCGGCGCCGTCTCTGGCCTTGTTGGTATCACCCCCGCCGCCGGCTTTGTCGGAGCGCCCTCGGCCGTCGCCATTGGCTTTGTCACTGCTTTCGGCTGCAACTTTGCCACCCGCATCAAGCACTACATCCAGGTCGACGAGGCCCTCGACGTCTTTGCCTCGCACTCTATCGGCGGCGGCATTGGCGGTGCTCTGTGAGTCATATAAAGTAATGTTGCATACTAACCGACCAGCACCGGTCTCTTTGCTGACACGCGCGTGACTGGCTTTGACGGCTTCTCGTCGGGCGGCGGCTGGTTCAACCACAACTGGGTCCAGCTCGGCACGCAGATCTCGACCATGCTCGCGGGCTTTGCGTGGTCGTTTACCGTCACCACCATCCTCTGCTGGATCTTCCACTTTATCCCCGGACTGTGCCTGCGCGCCGGCGAGGAGGAGGAGATTGTCGGCATCGACGACGCCTACCTTGGCGAGTACGCGTACGACTATGTCGGCGCCGACCCCGAGCTGCGCCTCCACCGCCTCTCGACCTCGAACGACCTGCCTGTCGCCGAGGACGCGCACACGGGCGAGCAGACGCAGATTGGCAACCCGGACAAGTCCGAGGGCACAGCGTCGGTGTAAGCAGCCCTCGCAGCTAGTCAATTTTTTGTTATAACACACCCACATACACATACACACACCCCGCTACAGTACACCAACACCCTCTCTTTCTGTGGTTAATACGGTCTCCCTCTCATGATTAACGTTGTCCCGGGCTTGGCCGGTATGCATGTCTCGAAATACTGTGGGCAGGGCAGGCAGAGTGGGTGGTGGAGTGGAGTGGAGTGGAGTGGAGTGACGCCTGGCGACGCAGGCTAGCAAGCAGCACAGCGGCTACGTCAAGATGAGGGGAGTGGCAGATTGGCAGTTGTCGCCGGCGCAGTCAGTCTGCAGTCTGCCAGCTGCGAGGCCGAATCTGCAGTGACTGTCAACCTGACTCTACCCCTCCCTGCATCTCCGCCCGCGCACTGGCCCGAGTGCTGGCGATGCGATGGATATCGATATCCCGCGATCCAGGTTGATAGCGAGTACGAGAGCAACGACAGTAACCTGCTCCTTGCAATGTCATCTGCATGCAGCCATTAGTGTCCCGCGCCGGATTACAAGACCACGTGTCTCTCCTAATAGCCATTGCTATTCAATTTTTTTTTTCCCGCAGTTGCCACCCGGCTCTGTATTGTGCCGAGCCAATGCGGGGTGTGCTTGCAGCCCGGTGCACCAGCGAGTGCGTGCGTCCGCCCGTCCTGTGGGGCCAGAGTCTGGGGTGGGGAAATGGTCGTCTGCATCCATCCCCCAACACACCCACACCTACACCGACATCCACTCTCTCACCACTCACACCCCCTCCGCAGAGCAGCAGCCATGGCCAGCAGCCCCACCCGGACCGGCGGCACGGGCGCGCGCCGGGAGCCCAGTGTGGGGCCCGCGCGCTCGCCCCTCGGGCACAGCGAGCCCCAGCCGCAGCGGCAGTCGCACTCGCTCCCGCGCACGCAGGCGCCGGCGACTGACAGCGACCTGGCGCTGCGGCCGACGGTGAGCCACTCGCTAAAGGACAAGTTTGCGCGCGCGCTGTCGCCGGGCCGCCACTCGCCCGATAGGCGGGGTGCGCCCCCTGTGCGCTTCTTTCGTGAGTAGCAGCTACTAGTGTGCTATCGGGGCGTGTCATTGGGTGGGCGGGGGAGACGATAAGGCTGCCGCTGCCGCTGCTCGATGCGGCTGCTGCTGCTGCTGGTTGCTGGCGGTTGCCCGATCTTGCCCGGCGCTGCTGCTGCCTGCTGATGATAGCGGATGGCTGGGCTGTGAGCGTTATCTGGGCAAGGTGGGTTTATCGGGGCCAAACTAGTACCTGGAGCCAATCACAGCGTACGCTCTGATAGTGGCCCATTTATTTGGCTGCTTTGCTAGGCCACCCAGCAGCCCATCGGCTTGCATCGGAGGACTGCACAATGCAGCAGCAGCGCAGCAGCAGCGCAGCAGCAGCGCAGCAGCAGCCGCCGAAACGGGAAAGAAAGAAACAAAGGGACAGCAAAAAGAGGCACATCGCAGAAGCGCCTCTGTCGATCAACTGGGCACACCCAAACGCTCAGTCTCTTGGTTTCTACTCGTCGCCGCCGTCGTCGTCGTCGTTCGTTATCGTATCTGGCCGTTCATCCACCACCACCACCACCACCACCACCACCACCACCACCTACCTCCCCCTGGTCACTCCAGAACCACTACACCCCTCCACTGGGCCCCCACCTTTCTCTTCTGCCCGCACCGTGCCTCTCCTCTCCCTTCTCTTGGCCAACACACCGAGAGAGAGATCGCAGATACCCCCTCCCATCTTGACTGGACTAGACGCTCGACAGCCCCCTCCACCGTCCCCTGCACTCGCCACCCGCCCCCGCCGTCCCACCTTCTCTTAACCTATCTCTCATCCAACTCGTCTCTATCGCCCATCTCCCGACCAGCCCACCCCATCACCACTCGACACCCACCCCACACTCCGCCAACATCACACATACTAACACACAGCAATGAGCGAGTCCCGCGGACGCGACCCCACCCCCCTCGTCTCCACCGGCCGTGGCGGCGCCGGCAACCTTGTCCGTTCCACCTCGGTCGGCCCCGATGAGGCCATCGCCGGCGGCGAGCGCGGCCGTGAGCTCCGCAACACCTCCAGCGAGCGCGTGAGTGTCGCCGCGGCCCCATCACTGCGACAGGCCGCTGCCTGTCACATGGACACAGACCTGCTGTGCGATGCTCTTTATCAGCACGGCATGTCGCCACTGGCTGCACACCTCTCACGCATGGCCACTGGCTCACACCTCTCACGCATGCACTAACACCCCAGCCCACCCTCTCCGGCCGCGGCGGCGCAGGCAACATCCGCTCCCCTTCCCGTGACCCCAACCGCGAGCGCCTCGACGAGGCCCAGGAGGACGCTCTCCAGGAAAAGCTGATCGCCGAGCGTCGCGGCCGCCAGGCCGATGCCCCCTTCTCGTCGGGCCGCGGTGGCGCCGGCAACATTTCCGGCGAGCGTTCGCGCTCGCGCTCGGCCGTCCGCGGCGACTCGCCCCGCGCCCGCGAGCACTCGGCTCAGCGCCAGGCCGTCAACAACAACCTCGGCCGCTACAGCTCTGGCCGCGGTGGCTACGGCAACATTACTGAGGAGCTCGGCGAGGACGACCTTCTGAAGCTCGCGCAGGAACAGCGCTACGAGGCCGAGGTCAAGCGCAAGTACGAGGAGGGCGAGGCGGGCGGCCAGTGAGTCCTTGTTACCACGCAAGCAGCTGACAACAAGACGCCCTATCGGCCGCGGCGGCGCCGGCTCGGTCGCCCAGACGTTCTCCCCCGTCGACCTCCAGCAGCTCAGCATCGAGGAGCGCGAAGCCGCCATCAAGATCCACGCCGCCCAGCCGCCAGTCATGCGCAGCGGCCGCGGCGGCGCCGCCAATATCAAGACGGGCTCGATGGCCGCAAACGCCCAGCGCGAGGCCGCCCACGACGACGCGTCAGAGCGCGGCCGCAACTCTGGCGTCTTTGGCAACATGTTCCGCTCCCTCTCGCGCGCGGCCCGCGGCGAGAACAAGTAGGCGGACGCTACAACACACATGTCTGTACCATGTAGTCTCGCAAACACACTCTTCCGCTTCTAGTTTTAACGTAACGACCTCTCAACACCCACACTCTCTCCTCTTCCGTCCCGTTGTGATGATACCTGAGCACCTCGCTGCGTGGTAATATGGCAGTCCGTAGACCGATAGGCAACCCAGACCGTTTCGGCATGCTAGTCCTGTGCTTATGAGTGGGGCGCGGAGCGCCGCGCCGGCCGCTGGCGACGCGTGCGCGCAATCACGCCAGAGGCAGCAGAGATAAGGCCAACATGGCCGTGCGGGCTTGGCAGGGTGCAGCGCCATGCGCTCGTTGCCGCTGCGCTGCTGGCTGTATCCGTCCATGTCCTACCCACCCGCGCTCACTGACGCCATGCTCACAGGCTGCATCTCCGCTACCTACGCGCACGCTGCGCCGCCCTCTCTCTCCGTCGCCGCCGACACTACGAGAGCTCGTGCACCTTGGACGTGAGCGCGCCGCCCGCGCGGCCGGTATTCACGACCCCGGACGGCTCGAACAGGAGCGCCTGCACTTCCTCCTCGCAGTGCGGCCGGTGGAACACGCCCGCGGGGACGACCACCACGTCCCCGGGCGAAAGCGTCACCGTGCGCKSMCGGMTGCTGTCGGCAGCATCGTCCCGCACGTCAATGTGCAGCGTGCCGCCCAGCACGTAGAAGAGCTCGTCCACGTCGTGGTCGTGCCAGACAAAGGCCCCGCGCAGCTTGACGGCCTTGAGCTCCTGGGCGTTGACGGTCGCGACGCGGTGCGGCTGCCACGGCTGCGCGATGCGCGCGAGCGCGGACGGGACGCTCACGGGCGGCGCGACGGGCATGGTGGGGGGGGGGGGGGGGATTACAATCCGAGACACCGGACATTAGAGCTTGGCGAGAACCCCCCCCCTGGGCCACATGGGAGGGATATACATCGGATGGGGGCTTGGACGCCGCCTGCCTGGAGCGAGCTGGATTGTGGGTTGTTGACGACGGCGAGTGAGCAAGAGGGGGGCCAGTCGATCCTGTGCCGGCGCCACCCCAGGGGGAGACCGAGGGGACAAGAGACAATGAGCCCTGGTTGATGATGATGCCTCGAATCGAGTGAGCTCGTCACTGGCCCACTGTGGCAGTTGTTGTTTTAATGGCGTCAGCCAGGCAGTCCCCGGCGAAAAAAATAAAAATACACAGATCCGCGTGGGCTGGGCTGGGCCAGGGGGACTGACTGCCATAATCACATCATTTGGTGCCATTTTACATCTCTCCATCGCTCTCTCTCGCTTCATCACCATCTCTCCCCCTCTCGTCGTCGCTCTTACTCTCACACTCCCGCACTCGCTCTACTCTCACACTCTCTCGCACATCAACAACAGTCCACCCCACACAGGACCTCTGGACTCGGTCCTGCCCCACCTTGTGCCCCTCCCCCCCCCTCTCCCTCACCACCCACCACCATGGCAACGGAGACCTCCCCCCTCCTCAAGTCCCCGCCCCTCCCCGCCGCCTACACCTACCTCCCAGAGGAGGACGACGGCAGGGAGGTCGAGGTCTGGAAGCCCGGAAAGAGCACCTTCTCCCAGACTGTGAGTCATCACCTGCAACGCCCCTGGATCCAGTCGCGGAATGTAGACAGGTCTGTTGTGGGCGCGACGCGCTTGCACCGAGTCGACTCCACACCCAAGGTCGAAGCCATCCTGCTGTCGACTCGACATCTCCGGGCTCGAGCCCGTACTTCCGATGCCCACTGCGCCTCACCTGCGCCGCGTCCATCCCACAGCACCCCCGCGTCACACACACTAACTGCAGCTCCTCAACACCCTCGGCGACCTCATAGGCACCGGCCTCCTCGCAACCCCCATCGCGATTGCCCACTCGGGATGGATCCTTGGCCCCTTCTTCCTCGTCCTCGTCGGCGCCATCACGCTTTGGACGTGAGTTGTTGTTGTTGTTGTTGTTGTTGTTGTTATTGTGCAGTGGACGGCCGGTTCCGCAGTGGAGCCTCTGCGGGCCGACGTCACGCACCTACGAGTCAGCAATTGCCACAGAGCTGCGAGTCCGTCGGTTGGGACTGTCTCACCAGAGCAGCGAGGAGAGCGCAAACAACAAGCATATAGCACGACTAACCTCCCAGCCTCAAGATCCTCCTCCGCATCATCGAGCGCGATCGCCGCATGCGCAACTTTACCGATGTCATCGGTTACGCCCTTGGCTCGCGCGGCGAGAAGATTATCACCGTCCTCTTTGTCTTTGAGATCTGCGCCTGGGTGTGAGTACCGCTGCCGTTGCGATTGCACTGGAGCTCGACGGTGCAGACGCACCGTCGACTCGACCCCGCGCTCCAACTCCGACTCGAGCTTGTCGGGAGCATCCACACGTGCCCGTACACGTGTTGGAACTCTGTTTCCGCCATCTCCGAACGGAATAAGAAGACTGACTTTGCAGTATCGCGCTCGTGGTCCTGTTCTCCGACTCGCTCGAGGCAGTCTGGCCCGTCTTTACATCAAACCAGTGGAAGGTCGTCGGTCTTGTCGTCATTATCCCCACCACGTTCCTGCCCCTCCGCTACCTCTCGTTTTCGTCCGCGCTCGGCATCACCTCGACATGGATGCTCGTCGGCATCCTCATCTTCACCGGCATCGTCACCCCGCACACCCCTGGAAGTATCCGTGAGCCCGCGCCCACCGACCTCTGGCCCGCGCACGGCTGGGTCAAGCTCGGCACCGTGTTTGGTCTCCTCATTTCTGGCGTAAGTCTACAACCTGACTACGAGTGCTGACAGTGCAGTTTGGAGGCCACGGTCTTATCCCTAACCTGATCCACGACATGAAGAACCCGCGCCAGGCGGACCGCGTTGGGGTCTTGAGAGTCGGTCAGGAAGGAGAGCATGTCGTTAAAGTCGTCGAGCGGGTTCATCAAKTCGCCGAGGACGTCGACCGACGGAGACTGGGGGATGAGCAATGGAGAAGAGGAGAGTGTAAAGCTCACCGCTAGATGAGAAGCACGACCTTGTGCACGGGGGCGTCAAGCGACACTTGGTATCACGATGTGGAGGAAGCTTTTGGGGCGAATATGGTGTCCATTTTGGTCTTGTCGATGAGGAATGTCAAGACAATGGGACGCGGTCGAAGCGGTTGAGG
>PQXP01000223.1:0-39869 GCA_002973495.1 Apiotrichum akiyoshidainum
CCTCCACACCACCCTCGGCGCTCTTTGGTGTCCGCGTTGCCCCGTGTCCAGATGCCATGTATTCTATGTACTCCGCTGTCCTTCCTCTGCATCTTCTTTGCCCCCGGCTCAGCCCAACGCGGACACCAAAGAGCGCCGAGGGTGGTGTGGAGGTACGCGAGATAACGAATGTCGGTTGCCCAGCTTTCCTTTCGGTGTCAAGGGGCTGGGGTGAGCCACCTCCCCCACACTCCCATGCCCTTGATGCACCCCCGTCGTCATGTCCATCACGGCATCCGAGTATGTTCCTGGCAGTTCCTTGAACCGGGTTCCCACTTTCCCAGCTTTCCAGATACTCCAGATACCAACCAGTTCACGGCGACCGGCAATCACAGCGTGACGACGGGAGGCTGACCTGCCGTCGTAAAGCGCTGGTAGCTCCGGTTTGCAGTTTCGGATTCGGATTCGGACTCGGTTCCAGGACCACCCGTTCTGGGTCTAGGCTTGTTTCCACCTCTCAACTCGTCCACTGCCCGCTTACCTCATCCCCTCAGAGCAGGGACTAACCACCGCCTGTAACGCCAGAACCGCGCGGGAACTGGGCCGCCGCAGCTGGCCGGTTAGCGTCTCCCCGGGAGCTGCACGCTGCGCCGAGCGCTGGCTCTGGACAAGGACGCCGAGGAGGCGCCGCCTCTGGACTGCGACCGAGGACCCCGACAAGCCTCACGCACGGACCGTCTCCTGCCACACGCGGCCACACACGGTCACTCGTGCGTGGCGCACAGCGCGTCCGTTATGTGCGGCGGGCTATCTATCTGGCTTGCGCCTACCTCGTCCCTCACATTGTGTCCCATACCGTATGTCGCTTGTCGCGAGCTGCAATCAGCGAACAGCGAAGCGTTCCGGGAACAGAGTGGCCTGTGCTCTCCGCCGCCCGCCCAGGGCATCCAGGAGCCCGCAGCAAGCTGGCAGCGGCAAGCAGCAGCGCCCCTCATGTTAGCGAGCGAATCAATCTGCAGCAGTGGGCTCCGGATAAGGCGAGCACGTTGGGTGTCCGGGTGAACCGGACAAAGGTGGTTTGAGCGGGCACAGCGGAGTCACTGCGCTCACCGGCGCAGGTGAAACACGTTCCAGCCGAGAAAGCCATACATCTGGTCATCAGTCAGAGCAACGGCACACCAGTCTCAGACACAGACTGCTCGGTCGTCGGCCTGGTGCGCACATTCCACTCCCATTCCACTTTCGTCCACCCACTTCCGCTCCCACGTCCACTGCCCGTTCCAGTTCCAGTCCCAGATCGGGTTCCAGTCGGGTTCCACGCTCAACGCCCACCATTCCTTCACCGTCGCACTCCGTGAGAGTGCATCTCCTGACGCCGCCCACCTTCAGCCGCTCAATGCCATGCAATACATTGCCATTGTAAATTATCGATCTGATCTCACTTTGAAACGCGACACGCACGCTGCCGCCGCCGCCGCCACGGCCGCCGTTGCCGAGAGGACAAAGGTGGGTCCTAATCCCTCAAGACCGTGGTTCTGGCGGGCATGCTGCGTATCGCATGCTGGATGGGGGTTCATGTTCATGTTCTTGGTTCTTGGTTCAATCTTCACGCTTGAAGACGCGGACGCGGTGGCAGGCGTCGCTGTCCGCGGGTGCGCACGCGCTTAGTAGGCGTCCTTGGGGACACCGGCGAGCTCGTCGTAGCCGAGCGCGAGGTTGAGGTTCTGCATGCACTGAGTGGCCGCACCCTTGAGGAGGTTGTCGAGGGCACCGACGACGACAACGCGGTTGCCGCTCGAGTGGACCTGGACACCGCCGACGCGCCAGCCGTGCTTGTTGGCGGCGTCGCGGACGTCGGGAACGCCCTTGACAACCTGGCAAAGGGGCTCGTTGGCGTACTTCTCCTCGTAGAGGCCAATGATGTCGCTGGCGCGCATCGACTGCTTGAGGGGAGCGTTGAGGACCGAGACGATGCCCGAGAACCAGGGGGCGACGTTGGGGATGAAGCTGAGGCCGAACTCGGGGTTGCCCATGAGGCCACCGAGGTGGTTCGAGGCCTCGCGCTCGTGGATGTGGTCAGTCACCGCGTAGGGGCGGATGGAACCCTCAAGGTCGGCGTGGCCCTTGGATGCAATTAGCACAGTCCAATACTCCCCGCGGTCAGCTACTCACGATCTTGGGGACAGTCTTGGGGCGGCCCTCGGCGTCCTTCTCACCCGACTTGGTGCCGGCACCCGAGTAGCCCGAAACACCAAAGACGGAGGGGGGGCGGGTGGCGTCGAGGAAGGGGAGCAGGGGAGCAAGGAGGAGCTGGGTGTTGGTGGCGTAGCAACCGGGGTTGGAAACACGGGTCGACTGACGGGTCGCGTCACGGCCGTAGATCTCTTTGTAATGTTAACTTCATAATTCTCTTTATCAACTTCTACGCATAGTCATAGCAACAAGATATTGTATACAGTTACTATGCGCATGCGCGGTTCTCACCAGGAAGACCGTAAGTCCAGCCCTTCTCGAAACGGTAGTCGGCCGAGAGGTCAACAATCACACCCTTGCCACCCTTGGCACGGGCACCGTCAATAGCGTCAACAAAGGGCTTGCAGACACCGTTGGGGAGGGCCATGACCCAGGCGTCAACCTCGCCGTTCTCCTCCATCTTGGCAACGTCCTGAGCAGAGAGGTTCGAGTACTTGACCTCGGACTTGGTGTAGTCCTTGAGGGGAAGGCCAGCGAGCTCACGCGACGAGACGTGGGTAAGGTCGAGGTGGGGGTGGTTGTTGATCAGCGAAACGAGGTTCTGGCCAGTGTAGCCACGGGCACCGATGAGGGCAACACGCTTGCGGGGGACCTCGGTGGCGTAGCCGCGGCGGGCGGGGGCCGACGAGCCAGAGGCGACCGAGGGGCGGGCCGAGGTCGAGAAGGCACGGGCGCCAGCGGGGGCGGAGCCAGCAAGGCGGTGGGGGGGAGTCGAGGGGCCGACGGGGAGGTAGACGCGGTCGATGCGACCGGTCTTCTCAAAACCCTCAATGATGCTCTCGACCTGCTTGACGTCGGGGACACCGTACCAGAAGAGCGAGCGGCCGGCACGGGTGAACGAGCCGTCGGCACGCTCAAAGTGCCAAGCGCGGTTCTCGTCGTCGGCCTGGGCGGTCCAGAAGAGGCGCTTGTGGTCCTTCTTGATGGCGTCAAAGACGTTGTCGGTGGTCTTGTTAAGGACACCGTTGCGCGAAGGGAGGAACTTGGTCATGACGGGGGTAAGGCCCTCGGGGTGCGAGACGACGGCAACAACGTCAAAGGGCTCGTCACCGTAGACGGTGGCGGGGGCGTCCTTCATGTCCGAGAAGATCTCAGCGACCGACTTGCGGCCAGAGATGACCTCGGGGTCGCGCTCGGTGAAGACCTGGCGGAGCTGGGGCGAGCCAACAGCATCCGAGGCAGGCTTCTTGTAGAGCTTGTAGCCGCGGCGGATGAGGGTACCAGCACCGGCGTCGGTGAAGAGCTCCTTCTGGAGCATGTCGGTCGAGATGATGGCGACCGACGAGGTGCGGGGGAGGGTGTCGAGGAGCTCCTTGATCTCACGGATCTTGAGCTTGGTGCCGTACTTGACCCACGACTCCTTCATGAGGCCATCGTACTCCTCGTCGAGGTTGATGGCGGAGATCTTCTTACCGGTAACACCGTGGAAGAGACCACCCTTCTCGTTGAGGTAGACAATCTTCATGGGCTCGAGGACCTTGGCGAGCTCACCGGCGGCGACGTCGGCGTTGACGTTGAGCATCTGGCCATCGGCGGTCTCGGCGAGCGAGGTGAGGATGGGAAGGCAGCCGGCGCGGATGGCGGCCTCGATGGGGGCCTTGTCGACACGCTTGATCTTGCCGACAAGCTTGTACTTGTCCTTGTCAAGGTAGTCGGCGTGGAAGACACCGGTGGGGATGGGGCGGGCGCGTGTGCCGAGACGCTCAAGGGCCGAGGTGAGACGGAGGTTCTCCTGGAGGAAGACGCGCTGCGCGAGTTAGTTGCTGCTAGTTGCGCGGTTTTCTCGTTGGGCTCTGGCTATACTCACGCGAGCGATCTGGAGGGTCTTGGCGTCTAGTGGTCAGTAGAGTGCGGCCGGGTTCAATAATAACTCACCGGTGATGCGGATGCCGTCCTCGTACTCAGGGACAACACCCTCAGCCTCGAGGAGCTCGTTCCTTGGAAGGAGTTAGTCGCGGAAACGGAATGCACGCGATGCGCGACTTTGCGTGGCACTTACAGCTGGGGGCCGGCACCGTGGAGGACAACGGGGTAGAGGCCGAGACGGTTGAGGAACGAAAGCGAGAGGGCAAGGTCGTCGAGCTCGTTGGTGAGAATGGCACCACCGATCCTGGGCATTAGCCATCCGAGCTGGCGGAGGACAAAGGACTTACTTGAGGACGGCGAACTTGGCCTCGGGGAGGACACCGCCGGCGGCAGCAGCCTTGGAGGACTGGGTGAAGATGCGGAGGTAGCGCTCAACCTCCTGGCGGGAGCCGAGCGAGTAGAGGAGGCGGATGATGGTGTCCTGTGCGAGTCAGTGGCGAGTCCTGGCGAGTAATGTAGGGCATTGTGGACGGCAAAAATGCAGTAGTCGAGGCAACAACAATGCCGCTCCGTTGCAGACATGTACTCACGCGGTCCATGCCACCGTCACGGTTGGAGATGGCCGAGGTGAGGCCGCGCTTGCGGATCTCATTGCCGACCTTCTTGGCGTCGAGCTCGAGGACGACGTTGGAAGCGGCGACGGCGGGCTTGGAGAAGGAGCGGGCCTGGACGGCCTGGCGGGCCAGGGCCGCGGCGGGGCGGGGGATAGCGGTAAGGCGGCGGAGCATTGGGGATGCGGCCCTCGTAGGTTGTGACTAGAGGGAGAGCAATGGAGTGAGAGTGGAGAAGAGTGGTGGATGTGATGGAGAGAGATTAAAGGGAGAGGGGAGGGAGGGGAGGGGTGATGAGTCGTCGATGCTACTGATTTGACGGCCAGGTCCAATCCAATCGCAAGCGCAGGCACTCACTCTCTCTCTCACTGACCTGACGGACTGTGGCACCCGAGTCGAGCGGGTTATCTCTCGTGCGGCTGGCTGGCTGGCTGGCTGGCCAACGCCGAAAAGTGGAGGGCAGTGGAGTCATTATCACACGTCATTGACTTATCCACGTGGCCTTATCACTCGCCCATGGCCCATGGCCCTCGACGCGGATGCTTTCTGGCCAAGATCACAACAACAATGTCAACAAACATTGGCGTCAGAGGGGGCCAGAGCAAAAAGAGACAACACAGAGAGCCACTGATCGCACAAACCCTCCAGACTCTAGAATACTACTCTTGTATCCCATTGCCGCCATCATACTCCTATCACTCTCTCGCAATGTCCTCTGAAGGGCAGGAAAACGTAGTAAGCTAGCCACTCTCGCAAGAGCTCACCCCAGCCTCCACCGACATCCCGTCTCCCCAGGCTCGCAACGCCAACCAAGGCGTCGCTCGCCCGCACCATTCCAGTTCCCACAGCCCGTCCACTCGGCACTGCGATGACTGTTCCAGTCGCAGGAGCCGACTCCGGTGCTGGGGGTAAGCGCAAGATGCCCGCGCCCACCACTGCCCCTCCCGCCAAACGCATCGCCTCGGCCGGCACCAGCATCGGCAAGGCTGCCCCCGTCGTCCGGCCGGCAACCCGCTCTTCGTCAACCGGCTCTTCCGGCTCTGCATCTGGCCACGGCATGACTACGCGCCGGGCAAGTGGCGAGAGCGCTGGCTCCAATGGCACCGCACGCACCCGCAAACCGCCCATTCCGCCGCGTACGGCTGCCGCGCCTCGTGCTGCGCCAGTCGCGCGGGTGGCTGCCACTCGCGGAGCTGCTGTCCCCAGGAAGACCGGCACTATGGCTGCTGCGACTACCGCAGCAAGGAGTGCCCTCGCCGCGGCACCAAGCCGCCCGGTTCGCGCCCCCGTTCGCCAGACGGGATCGTCCCCTGAAGAGCCGATCGCGGACAACCGGATGGCGAACATGGAATCCATGCTAGAGTTCCTGAAGGAAGAGTGAGTTTTGATGTCCTTGAATTAAACTGACAGCAGAACTGCGAAGAGTGAGCCGCATAGCTGCACAAGCATCATTCCTGACCACAGTCGCCGCGAACCAGAAGACCCTGGACGAGCGCCGGGAGGCTGAGCGTGAGGCAGAAGCGAAGGGGGCCGAGGCGCGGCGCGGCCTGTCTGCGTCGGCAGAGGAGCTGCGCGAGATGCGCGACAAGCACCTCCAGGAGGTTGACGATCTGGAGCGGCAGATTCTAAAGAAGGAGCGCGAAAAGTCGGAACTCGAGCAGGAGCTCAAGGAGGAGAGCGCAAAGCTTGACGAAAAGTGCCACGAAGTCCGCACGCTCAAGGTGAGCTATAATGTCTCACCTAGCAGCTCACACTCAGCAAGAGCTGTCCGACGGCGACAAGAAGCATATTGAGATCGCGGCCCAGCTCACCGCTGCCAACACGCTCAACAATGCGCTCCAGACGGAGGTCGAGCGTGCGACCCTTGCTGTGTCCGCCATGAAAGCTGAGCTGGCTGTCAAGCAGGAGGAAGCGCGCAAGGAGGTGGAGGCGGCCGAGCAGCGTGTGCGGGACGCGTGGGCGGAGCGCGACGCGCGTATCGCCAGCGTCGAGGCAGATCTCCGCGCCGCCGAGACCATCCGCCGCAAGCTCCACAACATGGTCCAGGAGCTCAAGGGTAACATCCGCGTGTTTGCCCGCGTCCGTCCCCCACTTCGTGAGTTCAAGGATGGGATGCCAGGAACTCGCTGACTCGCTGCAGCCCACGAGCTCAGCAACACCGAGGGCCTCGCGAACATGACGTACGGCGACGAGCGCCTCGCGGCCGAGACGGGTCAGAACCACCTGACGGTCGTCTCACGCTCTGAGAGCGCAATGGGCAAGGAGCGCGAACAGGTCAACCAGTTCACGTTTGACAAGGTGTTCCAGCCCACGCATGGTCAGCACGACGTGTTTGAGGAAATCTCGATGCTGGCCCAGAGTGTCCTTGACGGCTACAACGTGAGTTTAACAAAGCAGAGCGGACTGACCCCAGGTGTGCATCTTTGCGTATGGCCAGACGGGCTCTGGCAAGTCGTGGACGATGGAGGGCGGTGATGTGAGTTGCTTGCTGCAGCTGAACCTGACATCCAGACCCCCGACACCCGCGGCATGATCCCTCGGGCGATCGAGATGATCTTCAATGTCAGCAGGAGCCTGCAGGACCGCGGATGGAAGTATGAGATGGAGGGAACCTTCCTCGAGGTCTACAACGATGTGGTGAGTTGGCCTTTTTCTCTCAAGAACTCACTCTAGATCAACGACCTTCTCGGCTCCGGCCAGTTTGATACCAAGAAGCACGAGATCAAGATTGTCAACGACCGCATGACCGTCACTGACGTAGTGAGCCGTGCGTACCCTCTGCCGCCTTCTGCCACCTCTGACCGCAGTGCCGCTGTCTAACCCGTCCGAAGTGACGACGCTCCTCACGATGGCGCGCGGCCGCCGCGCCGTTGCTGCAACGCTCATGAACGAGCGCTCGTCGCGCTCGCACTCGGTCTTTGCGCTCAAAGTCAAGGGCGTGAATGCTGAGACGGGCGAGATGAGCGAGGGCATCCTGAACCTCGTCGACCTTGCCGGTTCCGAACGCCTCGCCAGCTCGGGTGCAGGCGAGAACAAGGACCGCTTAAAGGAGACTATCAACATTAACAAGTCTCTCAGCGCGCTCGCAGATGTGATCGGCGCGCTCGGCCAGGGCCAGCAGGGCGGACACGTGCCGTATCGCAACAGCACGCTCACGCGCCTGCTCCAGACCAGCCTCAGTGGTGAGTCCTGCAGCTGACACTTCACAACTGGTGAACTGACCCCAGGCTCGTCAAAGACGCTCATGCTCTGCAACCTGTCGCCGCTCGCGGCCCACCTCGGCGAGACTGTGTGCACGCTGCGTTTCGCAACAAAGGTCAACTCGACGCCGGCTGGAACGGCGCGGAAGAGCCTCACAAAGGCGTGAGCGCCGCAGTGTATGTCGTGGAGTGAGCACGCAGTGTGTGTAGGACAATGTAGCCTGTAGATCCCAGACCCATACCCATGTTAGCAGCCAAACACCATCTGAATCCCGATGTGACGTGATTAGTGTCACAGGAGCAAGCCCCTTCATGATGCCAGTACAAAGCCGAGCAGTGATCATCTAAGTCTACATTAACGTCTGCGCTGCTGCTGCCAGACGCTGGGCCATGCTGTTACGCATACGCTTACGCCTTGGGGACGCCGTCGCCGAGGACAATGTCGCCGACGCGGAGGCGGGTCCAACCCTGCTTGTTCTGGATGGTCTTCCTGTAGCCCTTCCTGCGCTTCTTGAGGATGGTGCGAGTGAGCGGGCTCTTGGTGTGCTCAAGAACAGTGAGCTCGCACGACGCAATGTGGGCGGGGATGGTCTCGAACGAGGCGTCGACGCCGGGGATCTTGGGGAGGTCCTTGCGGAGCTCCTTGCCGTTGGCGGCGGGCGAGCGGATGGCAAACTCGCGCGAGCCGACCTCGAGGATACGGGTCAGCTGCAGTGTGGAGCCGGGCGCAGCCGCGGGCTTGAGCGTCGGGAGAGTGAGAATGTCGCGCGGGTGGAGAAGGTAGGTGCGCGAGTGGAGACGGGCGAGGCAGTAGATGCCGGTCGAGGGGGTGGTCTGGCTGCGGATGAGCTTGAGCGCCTCGGAGGTGTTGGCGGGGAGCGCGCGGGGAGCAGAGGCGGGGAGAAGAGCGGGGAGCTTGCCGAAGGGCGACGCCGACGACGAGGCAGCAGGAGCAGCAGCAGCCGAAGTGGAAGCCGAGGCGGAGGTGGAGGCGGCGGTCGAGGACGAGATCGCGCGCAGGGGCTGGCGGAGCGCAAGGGCTGCAGAGTCAGCATTGATCTACCGCGACATACGTCGCAACGTACCTCCCCGGGAGAGAACGGGACGGGCGGCCATGGTCGTCGTCGGGGTCGGAGTCGGAGGTGTAGATGGCAGCTAAGTGTGTTTGAACCGACGACTTTCCATCCAACTTCGGAGAGAGGAGGGCAGACGGGAAAAGTCAAGGGCTAGACGGAAGTATTTTGCGGGCACGGATATGCGACAAAAGTCCGTCCCCTTTTGGGTGGCCTGGGTGGTGGAGGTCAGTCCAGTATGGAGGGTCTGTGGCAGTGAGCACCACGCAGCCAGCCTGCAGCCTGGTCCTCTCTCTCCTCCTTGCGCCCTCTTGCCTCTCTTTCACATTCTCTTGTCGTTATCCTCTGCGCACCTGAAAAGTACCCACCTATACATCCATCAATATCCATCCCCTCACCCCCATAACGCTTTCCACATCGCAATGTCTCACCCGCCGAGGAGGAAGGCCAAGCCGAATTCGTCAAGCTTCGACCCAAGGAGGCCCGAAGATAGCGGGCTTTTCAGTGAGAACCAAAGTGCAGTAGGTGAGCTCACTATTAGCTACAGGAGGTGTTCGCGAAGACGCCAAGTGGCGGTCCGGCAACGTTACTCTCGTCTCCTCCGACGGAGTTACGTTTCGCGCACCCAGTTACACACTCATGGCGGCGAGGTGAGTTGGCGATTGGAGCTCTAGAGGATCTGGGGGCTCAAAGAGACCCCCTTATCCAAGTACTATAGAGCGGTAAACCACATTGCTGACCATCAGCACTGTCCTTCGGGATATGATCGGCCTCCCCCCTGCTGGACGCAACGACGACAGTGGCACTATTGAGTTGACCGACACCGTGCTAGAGACTCGTATCGTTATCCGCGCATTTCTCGACCTGTGTCATCATCAATGCCCCTCCTACCTCTTTGAGGATCTTCAGCGCGACAACAACCCTGTCATTTTCCAAGTTATAAACTTCCTGGGCAAGTATGACTGTCCGACTCTCCTGCACTCAATGGCCACCCGAACCAGGCTCGTCGTGAGGGAGGACAAGGTCGCTCCAATGGTGGCGTTCCGTCTCGCTGCAGCTGTGAATGATACTTCGCTGGCGACCAAGGTTCTCAGGCGTCATGCAGACGGGGGATCTGCTTTTGACTCGGACGGCGGGAACGAGCCGCTGTCCTTTGAGCTGTCGTTCGACGCCTTCAAGGCCCTCCCTCTTGCGTATTCCTACGCCCTCTGGGCGGCGTTTGTCCGCTGCAGTCGCCCACGCGAAGACAGCTATGACGAATCGCTTTCGGAAGAGTTCCAGAGCACCCTCCACAACGTCCTGTGGTGAGTGTTTCCTTGTCAATGCGCACAAACTGACGCAAGTCCCCGGGAGCTTGAGTGACCTGCTTCCATCACACACCGTGCCGCGACCTTCTCCCCTGCTTACACCCGCCACGATCTTAAAGTGACCCATACCATTTCCTGTCGCCCCTGCCGGCCCCTTCGTCTCGCGTCTCATTACCTTCCCTGCCCTACCACGTTCTTCTGAGCTTTAGCTTCATGTACTCTTATCAAATGAGCAGAAGACTAGGAATGTCTCCTTCGCTGGTCAACCGATTGTGATGATAATGCATCGAGTCTCCAGACTATGAGAGGTCGAATCCACAGCTGCTGACCTGTGGGATTTTCTGGAAGGAGCAACACCCAGTTGATTTATTCTCTCTTGTACAGCCTCCTCGAGAACAGCATCAGCATATGCAGATTCGGAATCGTTCGATGCCCCTTCTGGCTTTCAGAGTTGCCAGTGCCATCAAGGACGATGCAATGGCCACGAGGATCCTCAGGTCAGACGCAGATTCGCTATTCCACGGCTGCTACTCTAGGCTGTCATTCGAAGATTTCAAGGCTTTGCCCATCGAGTACGCATTTGGTCTGTGGAGAGGTGCCACCATCGTGCATATGCAGGCTGCTCGCAGCAGCGGCAGGATTGCCGAACAGTTCGAGGAAACTGTCAGAGCCCACAAGCGTCAAAGGTGAGGTCTGACGCCTTTGATATCCAAAGCTTCTGTTGACGGATAGGACCGAGTAGAAAGAGGTCGTCGCTGTGCTTCAATAAAGGAAGGGATATGGTACATTGCAGCGCCTGCTCTGCTGTGGACAGCCGTGGAATCCTTCCGATACTGATTCATCCGACTTTCACTACTGACATTTTCTTAGAACCCGAGCGGCTGGGGCAAGCACAGCCAGCCAGAGGTGACTTGACCATTCTTGCCATTCAAGGCCCACTTGATGATGTTGATGACGTTGGGAGAGATGGCCTGTGCAGTGTGCTCGGAGAAGTCAAGGGGGTAAATGTTGCTGAGGATGAACTCTGTCGTTCCCGCCTCGTTGATCTGTCCTGACGTCCAGGGTACGACCGTCTTGTCATACTTGGAGACGATCGTTGTGTAGTCGACACCAGGGACGGTTATGCCGCCAGTCTTGAGCTGGGTAAGAAACTGGCTGGTCGGGAGAAGCTCGAGCATGCTGGGGCAGACGGCCTCAACGATGTCCCAAACGATAGGACTAAGGCCGATGGAGACAAGCCAGTCGTTAAACTTCAAGAGGCCCTTTAGGAAGTCGTTTCCTTGCGAACCGCGGACGGCCGATCCCATGCCAACGTAGTGGCTGACTTTGCTGGCGCCGCCGCCCCATTTGATATACGCGGTGCCAACGATAGTACCCATCGAGTGACCGACAATGTTCACCTGCGACGCGCCTGTCGAAGCAAGGACCTTGTCGACGAAACCGGAAACCTCGGTCACACTGGCGTGCAAATCGCCGCAGCCCGGCGCTTGGCCCGGCGGCGTGCCACATTCGATCCAGTACGTGCAGTAGCCGTTGAGCCGGAGAGCAGGGGCGATGAGTAGTCCCACGACGGTGTCTGCAGGCCGTGAAGCAGCACAACTGGGTTCTTTCCGGCCTTGGGCTTGCACGACCAGTCGTTGACTCCCGTGCTGCCGCGAGACTGCAAGGGCGACGCTGATGCCAAAGTGGCGAGGGCAAGGACAAAGTTGAGAAGCGCATAGTGACGTTGGGGCGGGAGGGTTTCTCAACTCTTCGTGGCTGCCCGTCTGGTGGGTTTATATCCCTCGAGATCCATCATGACTGCTACCAGATGGTCCGCATGGAGCTAGGTCACAGCCGGGCAGTCGTGGAGCACCCTCCGAGGATACACTGTCATTCTTCTCCGTCTTATCCGGAGTCATGCACCCTCCGCGGATACGCTCCCATTCTTCTCCATTCTATTCGGGGTCACTGCTCGGGGAAGCTGGCTTTAGATGGCACTTCTGGAATATCCCGAGGAAAATGCTCTGTCCATTCCGTCCACCCGACTTGTAGTTAATCGCGAACTTGAGAGGCGCGAGGGCGCATGGGTGCAGCGCGTGGGTATCACGTGTCTGATGTATGCGGCCAACGCCGATGACTCTACGCGCTCGACGTCATGTTCCGGCAACGAACCCACACGGTACCACCAGCCACGAAGGATGCCCTCCCTGACTAGTTCGCGGTCTCGTCTTTCATCTTCTCCATCACTGATCATGACAGAGACTAACAAGCACCGCGCTATCGAGGGGCCGCGCCTCCCCTCCGATGTTCGGCCGACGCACTACTCTATCGCGATCCACACCGATTTGGCAGCCAGCCGATTCTCCGGCGAGGTCATCGTTGACCTCGAGGTGGAGGGCAAGGCGGAGCGCCTTGCCTTCAACCTCGGCGCCAACCTGAAGCTTACACGCGTATCGCTCTCCGCTGGTGGGGCTAAGGCCGAGGACCTTCGCCTTGAATCATTCAACTTTGACGCCGACGCCGAGCGCGGGTACTTCGACCTCGACAAGGCCCTCGTCGGTCCCGCCAAGCTGTTCATCACCTGGGAGGCACCCCTAGGCGAGAACATGATGGGCTACTACAGGTGCAACGGCGATACGGATGCGGACGGCAACAAGCCGACGTATGCGCTTACCATGTTCGCCCCTGTGGCGGCGCGCGGAGCGTTCCCTTGCTGGGACGAGCCCGGGTCGAAGGCGACATACAGCATGACAATGGTTGCGCGCACGGGAGAGACAGTGCTGAGCAACATGCCCGTCAAGTCCGCCGGTCCATGGGCAGGGGGTTCGACCAAGCCCTTCGAGGACGGTTACCGCCTCGGCTCTGCCTTCACCCCAGGAGAGGGCTCGTGGGTGGAGACGACCTTTGACAAGACCCCGCCGATGTCGGCCTACCTCCTATGCTTTGCATGTGGTCACTTTGATCACCTCGAAAGCGAGTACACCTCTCCGCTCACCGGAGGGACTGTGCCTCTACGCATCTATGCGACGCCCAACCAGATCGCCAAGGGACAGTTTGCTCTTGACATCAAGCGCAAGTGCCTGCCCGTCTACGAGCAGCTGTTCGACGTCCCGTACCCGCTCCCCAAGCTTGACACACTTGTCGCTCACGACTTTGACATGGGCGCAATGGAGAACTGGGGCCTCATCACCGGTCGCACGACTGCGTTCCTCGTCGACGAACGCAGCTCACTTGCGGCCAAGAAGCGTGTCGGTACCCTACAGATGCACGAGGTGTCGCATATGTGGTAAGTGGACGGAAGGCCTTGCGGAAGTCGCTGACGAGCAGGTTCGGCGACATTGTCACCATGAAGTGGTGGGACAACCTGTGGCTCAACGAGGCCTTTGCTACCCTCATGGGCTCCCTTGTCATGCCCGAGCGCCTGTATCCCGAGTGGGAGCAGGGCTCAGAGTTCCTCGTAGGCCAGTGGGTGCGCGCCATGAACCTCGATTGTCGCCGTACCTCGCACCCCATCGAGGCCGAGTGCCCCGACACCAACTACATCAACGTGAGCTGGCTTATAGGA
The DNA here is from genome assembly GCA_002973495.1 of Apiotrichum akiyoshidainum. NCBI lineage: Eukaryota > Fungi > Basidiomycota > Tremellomycetes > Trichosporonales > Trichosporonaceae > Apiotrichum > Apiotrichum akiyoshidainum. The sequence goes on from PQXP01000223.1 coordinate 13,777, forward strand.
GCATGAAGCTAACCAGACAGTCCATCTTCGACGCCATCAGCTACTCCAAGGGAGGCTCGGTGCTCCGCATGCTCATGGGTGTTGTCGGCGAGCAGAAGTTCTTTGAGGGAGTGAGCAACTACCTCAAGAAGCACCTGTACGGCAATGCGCAGAGCAGCGATCTGTGGGAAGGCATCTCGCAATCTGTGGGCCGTGACATGGGCTCGGTCATGGCCAACTGGACGCTCAAGGTCGGATTCCCCATGGTGACGGTCGAGGAGCTGGGCAATGGCGAGATCAAGGTTACTCAGAACCGCTTCCTGTCCACTGGCGACGTCAAGCCCGAGGAGGACGAGACAATCTGGTGGGTGCCGCTGGAGATCAAGACGGTGCACGGGGACGACATCAAGGTCGACCACGAGCCTGTCCTTGAACAGCGCAGCGGTACTTTCAAGGTCGCCTCGGACGATTTCAAACTCAACACTGAGACCATTGGCTTCTACCGCGTCAAGTACTCGCCAGAGCGTCTCGCCAAGATTGGTACCCAGGCCCAGTCTTTCACTGTCAACGACCGTATCGGCCTGCTCTCGGACGCAACGGCCCTTGCGGCTGCGGGATACTCGACTGCCTCTGTAGCGCTCTCGTTCGCGAGCGCCGTCGCCAAGCAGGAGCGCGAATACCTCCCGCTCGATATGATCGCTACTCTCCTTAACAAGGTCGCTCAGGTCTGGTGGGAGGACGACGAGGTTCGGAACGCAATCAACACCCTCCGCATTCGTATCTTCAAGCCTATCGTTGAGCGCATGGGGTACGAGCATGCCGAGGGAGACTCGCCCGATACCCAGGAGCTGCGCGCACTGGCGGTCTCGACAGCCGCGACAGCCAGGGAGCCCGGGGTGCTCGCGGAGCTTCTCGCACGTTTCGGCCCTCTCCTGGAGTCTGGTGATGACTCGCGCATCCCGCCCGACCTCCAGCGTGCCATCTTTACGGCGGCCGTTAGCGAGGGAGGCGAGGCAGAGTACAACAAGGTGCTTGAGGTTCTCAACTCGCCCCTGTCCAACCCGTCCACCAAGGTGGATGCCATGATGGCGCTGTGTGCTACTCAGAAGGCTGAACTGCTCGACCGTACCTTTGACATGCTCGCGGACCCAAATGCCATCAAGGATCAGGATCTTGCTACAGTAAGTTGGAGTTGGCGGTATCGAGCTGACACCGCAGTTCTTCGTCGGCCTCGGGGCCAACCGCACCGCGCGGAACCGTACCGCGTCGTACCTGATCGACCAGTGGCCTGCAGTGAGTTTTCAGGCTTTGTGGAGCTGACCAGCAGCTCAACGAGCGCTTCAACGCGTCGTTCGGTCTGCGCAACGCTATTGGCGGCGCGCTTGGCAACCTGTCGTCGCAGGATGCTGTGAGCCGCATCAACAGCTTCATCGAGCACAATGACGTGCGCAAATACAAGCAGATCATTGACCAGACGCTTGAGGGCGTTCAGGCAGCTGCAGCATGGCGGGTTCGCGACGACGCCGACGTCAAGGCCTGGCTGGGGAACAACGTGGCGCATTGAAGCAAGATAGGATAACGGTAGGTATGGCATATTCGGCATTATGACATGGATGCAGCAGCCCTTTGGAGCAGGTTATCCGCTTAGGCCAAGTGGTGTAGATGCACCGGCCACGTGTGGACACCAAAGACTCGACTTCCCTAGCCCTCACCAACACAATTCATTCATTCACTAACCTTACCAACAAGGTACTTGCCAACAACGCACCTTCCATTCCATTCTCTTACCCTTWCTTAYAACGACTCTCACTATCCTACCCCGTTTCTCGTCCTTCCTGTTTGCACTTGAACACTGGCGGTTACCAGCCATACGACGGACGGCGAGCTCGCGGTCGGCTGGCGACAAAAACCATGCCGTCTCCTTGCTGTCAGGAATGATAAAGGCAAACAGAATGCCGATGGTAATAGTCATGCAGCCGAGGATGATGTACAGAACCTTCCAGCTGTACATGCTGAGGGTTTGGGCCTTGTCAGCACGGACCAGGGCCCATGAGACGAGGCCACCAAAGACAAGGCCAAGAGTGTTAAATGAGCTCCACAGGCCTGTACGTGTTCCCTGCTCGCGCTGCTTGTACCACTGAGCTGTGAATAGCATGAGCGCCCGTGTGATGCAGCTCTCGAAGAAGCCGAGGAAGCTGGAGGTTAGATTCATGTGTTACCAATGTGAACTCACAAGCGCGTCACCGGAAGGCCCGCGTAGTTGGTACCGCAGACAGTCATCAGGATGGAAATCACGCCCCACGTAACAATGTTGAAGGCTGTAAACTTGGTCAGAGGAAGACGCTGCTGGAGGTAGATCATGGGGTCTCTCCAGCGAGATATCCAAGGTCTGCGGGTCAGAGCGTCCCAGAGACTCAACCTGCCACCTTTGATCCCGGATGGGGGTCAACCGTGAACTCACAGAAGATGGAGCCGAGCCACGAGTACTGGTCCTGGGTAATTTCCGAATGCTTAATAAAACCCCTGATCGTCAGCACTGTGCCAGAAGGGTGCTCCTGCAGTGAAATGCTACTAACATGATCGACGAGTACGTGAGAGCACTCTTGTCGAGCAATTGAATCATGTAAACGGCACAGAAGAGGGGCATGATAACCATATCGGCCTTGCGACGGAGACGCTTGTCGTCTTTGGGTGATACAGCGAGGACATTAAGGGCGGTTCCATCCTTGCCGACCTCGACGATCTCGACATGGTCGAGCGAGCGCTTCTCCGCGTCAACGGCCATGGTATAGGTCGGAACTAGATGTGCTGTTTAGGATCGGGCTGTTGAGAGGAGAGAGGAGTTTGGTTGTTATGCTCGTGTGGGGGAGATGAAGTTGAAGAGCAAAGGAAGCTCCAGGTTTATATATCTCGCTTGCATGACTTGTCGCTCTCGTGTGTTGGCATGTTGCTCGTTCCGCCACAGAAAAGCGCTCCTTGTCAGCTGTTGACGGGCTCATCCGTAGCGGAATCTTCAGTTCCGCCCTCTTGGCGTGGCCATCGCCCCCAGTTATCGCCCACTAAAGCATGGTCCGGAGCTTCAATTCATAACCGGTACTTGGGCTACGTTCATTGCACCCCCACTCTAACTCGAGCACGGTTCCCCTTCTCGTAGCTGGCGGTGGGCATATTCTTTAGCGGTGCCCCTGCTGCTGCCCCTGCTACTGGCTCCTTTACCCGTGGGGCCATTGAGCTGGATTCGGACGCAATCGTCGTGAAGGTGTCACAACCGGCAGGGATTGAAGGTTGAAGAAGAGCCTCATTCCGAGACGACACAAGACATCACGGTGGGTGGGTGAGGGTCCCCCGTGGGGCATGATAACCGGGGTTACGGATGTAGGGACGCCAATTGGCCGACTTGAGTGGTTTGTTTCTCTCTCACGAAGACCAATAAGCGACTTGGTTCGGAACATCGCTGGAGGCTCATGCCGCCATGCGGAGCACCCAGGCACATGGGTGGGCAATCGAGCGCTCTGTCCCCCATTACCCGCCATTTAGGCGGATGCTTGCTCTGGGGAGAACGTTATCGGAGCGCATGAAAGGGAACCTCCACCTGCTCGCACCCAGCTGATCTTCTGAACACAGTCGACACTCGGTCTGTGGCCCCATGGGATGGGGCGCTTGCCGGCTTGTAGGATCCCGTCGAGTTCGAGGCATGACACCGAAAGACCGGGTCATTGAGATAACGACTGAGAGTATCAGTGGGTCTTGAGCCGCATCACTGGCCATCTCCCTGAACTGCTGGTAGAGGGAAGATAGGAACACTCGCTGTTATGCCCCGCCTTCCATCCCCTCGGCCCCGCCTTCCATCTCCTCTGCGGGACAATTCTCAGATACCCTTGTCTCCCTAACTAGTATGGTCCTTGATAGACGGGTTCAGTCTACAATTGGTAGGTTGTAGGGCGAACATAGGAACGCAGTGACAAACTCACCCCGCACAGACGCTTAAAACCCATAAGTGTGGCAGCGACTGGTTCATCTTGTGACGCTGTTTGGGCGCCGACAGACTTTGGTTTCGACGTCGCCCGGTAGAGACCTTGTACTTTCAGATGGTTGCTCATGCCACTTCCACTGATTAGTCTGGACTCGGCCCGGGGTCGGACCGCTAGCTGAGTTGCCGGCCAGGGCTTGGCTGCAAAAAGTCCCGGCTCGTGGCGCTTGAAAGTGGGTTGTGGGTCCTGGCTTCGAACCATCCTGACGTCAACCACTCTTCTCTTCGCTCCCTCGACGTGTTTGTTCACCATCGCCCACCATGTCACCCCGCGTCACTCGCTCATCAGCGAGGCTAGCGGACGCCTCTGCTGACAGTCGGGCAGCAACCGTTCCCGATCCGAAAGCGAAATCGACAGCACCCCCTGTACCCCGCCCCAAGAAAGCGCCCACCAAAACGGCGGTCAAGGCAACATCCAAGGCCGCACCCAAAGCGACGCCGAAGGCAACACCGAAAGCAACACCAAAGGCAGCACCAAAGGCAACACCGAAGGCGACATCCAAGCAGGCATCCAAGACAGCATCCCAGACAAAGCCGAAGGTAGCAACAAAGGCGGCGCCGCGAGGAACACGACGACCCCGCGACACCGAGTCTGAGGCAGAGTCTGAGGCGCAGCGACAGCCCAAGATGCCCCGGATAGAAGAACGTCCCGCCGGAGCCAACGTTCTTGATGCCTCGGGATTCCCGCACATCATGGAGGCTATCATTCTCTTCAGCGACTGGGACTCCCTCAAGGTGCTTCGCAAGGTGTCGCGACAGTTCAAGAATCAGGCCGACCGGGAGCTCTCCGCCCACCTCGCTGTCGAAGCCCGGGACAAGATCCAGGATACAGGACTTCGGGCACCCACTGGCCAGCGCATCCCGTCCCTCTGCCCCAAGGCAAAGATCCGCAGCTCGGGCCGCAACGCACGTGGGGGACCGTTCGAGCACTACAACCTCGCCGGCGTCCGTGTCCTCGACCTGATCGGTCGCAACTGGTCGGGCAACATGAAGAGCTATGTCGACCTCGACAGGCTGCCCCTGCCCAGGCCTGTACCGACCCTTCGGTTGCGCCTCGGACAAGGCTCAATCCCACCGGTCAAGGAGATCCCCGAAGTCCCATGCACCAACCTGGTTGTCCTGCCCACCGTGCATAGTTACCACGTGTTTGTGCGGCCTTCTCGCGTTACCCAGCGCGTTGTCGTTGCACTGCGATACCACGAGACCGGCCATTGTGATGAGTGGAACCCCGAGGGTCTCACGTATCTCCTCGACAACGCCGAAAGCCTCAAGGAACTGGTCTTCGCTCTCATCCCATACAACCTACACTCTGGACAAGCTCGCATTCAGTCTCGCGTTGAGGCGCCGTGGGGCGTCTTTTCGCGCGTCCTCGAGGGTTTCGTTGCTGCCATCAAGCGCGGGGCTACCGTCCGCATCGTCGGCATGCCCAGCCTCATCCCCAGTGATTGGCTTGCCCTTGAACCTGGGCTGAGTTACAAGGACACGCTCGCAGGCATGTCCACAGCCCTCGAGACTGCTCTCCAGGGGGCGGGTGTTGACGCCGATACCATTGCCGACGTGCTGGGAACGCTGTTCGTGGACCTCGGCACATATGTCCGGGAGGTCGGTCCTGAACAGGCCGAGCTGGAGAATCTTGCCGGTATCAACATCGATAAGTCGTTGAAACTATTCGCCTTGGGTTGCTAAGAAGAGTATAATTGAGTAATGTTAGTTATCAAATGCCACTTTGAATTAATTTTGCCCCCAATGGTAATCGAGTGAGGTGCGACGCGTCGGGACTCGACGTGTCTCGACGTGCCGGATTCGATCGGATGCGCTGGTGGGGGGAGCGAGTCTTCGCAGCTGTCATCTCGCTGCCACCGACATGAACACAATCAACAGATAGTAAATCGTAGTAGTGCTAACCAGATCCGGGCCCTCAAAAGCATCACAATAATGCTTGGCATCAGGGTTTCGGATACTGAGGAGGCTGGTAAACCACGAAACCACGCGACGTTGGGAAATGCCCTGGAAACAAGTGTTCCTAGGCAGCCGCAGCCATCCTCATCCTCGGACATATAAGCTTGAAGCAGCACTGTAAACACACCCCATTCTTGCATCTTTGCACACTCTGCAAGAACCATGTTCACCGCCGCGCTGCCACTTCTCGCCCTCGCTCTCGCTGGCCCCGCTGCGGCGCAGACGACTGATCCTAAATGGGGTGAGTTGAACACCCAGTCCAGGCTACTCCCCCGACGTCATTGACACAAACAGTAAACACGACGGCATACTTTGTCGACCTCGTCCAGTGCGGCGGCGTCACGACCTTGCACTGGCATGACCCTCGGGAGAAGCGTCCCGACATGTATGTAAGTGTCGACCCCCGAAGCATACACTGATGCCCAGTACCCCACGGACTTGACGTTCTACCAGATTCCCGACATCCAGACGCCGATCGCCAAGTTCACCGCTCTTCCAGGCGCTTCAGTCAAGCTCAAAGTGAACCTGCCCGAAGGAACGAGGCTGTTTGTCGATACCTTTTCAACAGACCAGGGATTCGCGGGCACAGGACAGGGCACGGTGTCCGCCAGCTCGGACACATCTTGCTTGGGAGCCTCGGCCCCTATCGAGCTGGCGGACGACGCGGCCCCGCCCCCGTCAACCAGCAGCGCTGCCGAGCAGCCCAGTAGCAGTGCTGCCGAGGGAACAAGCACCCCTTCCACCACCTCCTCCTCCTCCTCCACTGTAACGCCCGATTCCTCTGCCCCGGAGAACGCCAGCGCGAGCGCATCAGCTTCGGCAACCGCCTCTGCTTCGGAAGCTCCCACCAACGACCCCACTTCCGGTGAAGGTGCCAGCTCCGGCATCCCTGTAACTTCAGGCACATCGTCTGCTACCCCTCGGCCGAACGCCAGCGCAAATGCCTCCAGCTCCACCTCCGGCAGCTCCATCGTCAAGGCGACTGTCATCACCAGCGGAGCCTCTGCTGTCAAGCCCGGCGCGACTGCTCAAGGCGCTGCTTCTGGGGCCCAACCGTCGCTTCGCACCCCTTGGACTTTCGCCGTCGCTGGTGCAGCCGCCCTTGCGGTCTTCATGTACTAACCTGGCGAGCGCCATTGCCTCGGACACTTTCTCGAACGGACATTCACCCCCAATACACCCCCACCCTATTCGCCCACCAGGCCAGCTGTAGCACGGAAGCCCAGCAGGGTAATGACCATTGCCCTCCTCCACTTAGAGACACATCCCTATCCCTGTATTGGCCCAACACTTATGAACCATGTTGACTCCAGCCGATGAATGCGGTGCATGGACGATGTTCTGACATTGGCTTTGTGCTCTCAGCCGCAGCGTCAGCCGACAGCATTGGCACAGTTCTCAGAGCCCAACAACCGCGATAAGCGGCTAGACCGAGGAAGTGTGATTCAGCTGACCTGCACATAGAATCTAACACTTCGTAGGGGACGTCGGAAAGGCCTTGTACCAAACCTCACTTCCTCATGAAGTACAACTGTGTCGCCCCCATGCGCGCACTTGGTGCATTGAGCTTCATGGCCAAGGCCGATGAGTATGGTTTCCCGATTATTGAAGCCTTTCGAGTGGCGGCAATACTCGACGACGACGCAATGGCAACTCGGCTGGTCTCGGAAGGTGGCGACAAGCATCTTCTGGGCTCAAGCCAGGAACGGTTGCGAGGATGGATATCCCCTCCCTCGTATCCTTTAAGATCTTTCAAAACATCCCGCCCGCGTACTCCCACGCTCTTCAGGAGGCTGCGATGCTGTTTGTGGGCCGTACCTACAGGCCGCAGGTTACGTACGCTTTCACCACCACTCTGAAGGCCAACCGTGGTGGTGAGTAAGCCGTCCAGTAGAAATTGTGCTTGCCAGAACGAAGTCGTGACTCGTTGCCACAACTTGCATTCCAGCTCTTTTCTTTGCTGTTCCTCCCGAGACACTGCAATAACCAAGTGGCAGGTCAAAGCACGTAACCAAACCTCCAGCAACATCCACCTCCAGTTAATGATCGAGAAGCGCGAAATGACGGTGTAGCTAATTTTACTTGTCGAAACGTGAACATCGTAGCGTTGCGGCCAGACCTCACAGCCGAGGGTGGCGCTGGGGAGGGCTAGTGGCGGCGTGGTGACGTAACTATCGTCAGTAGTGATGGATGGCGTCAAGTTTTGGCCCCCCTGCACATCATCAGGTGCCAAAGGTCAGCCCAGAGGCGCAGAGGAAGCGACGACGCGTGCAGCAGCGAGGTGTTGCGCCACATGATGGGTGGACAGCCGCGCAACGTCTGGTGGGACATCAGGTAGGAAGAAGTGGTGATGCCGTTGCGCGAGATTCGGCGAGGCCATGTGGGGGAGCAGGCCATTCTTCTTTGCAGCACACCTCCTAACATCGCCCGGTACCTTTCTGCACCTCCGCCAGTGTCGCGACGGTTCTCACGGGAATGTGTGGCGGCGAGGAGACTGACGCCAGAAGGCCGACTTTCCTCACACGGGTGGCGGCCGCGTTGCACAAAAGTCAAGCCAGTTGGTCCGTGGCAGCAGGCAGAGGGACTCGAGAGAGAAAAAGGAGAGCCCTCTGCAGTCGCACCCCTGCGGGTGAGCTAGAGGGCTCCGTGCGTTCTCCCAAGCCTGAGTCGAACAGGCGACCGACGGATTCCTGAAGGAAGTTGTTGTAGAATACCCATTACAGTCCGGCGCTCTACCAACTGAGCTATTGAGAGGAACGGAACAAGTGGTGTGCTGTGCCTTGGGGCGGCCGAGGCAAGCGAGACCTACAGGAAGCGAACTGCTTGTTGTCCACGCTGCTGCCTGCTGTGCGAAGGAACCTCCTCATGGGTGCGGGCGCGGAGGCCTCCAAGCTCCCGGCGATGAACTCTCCGACGACCATCCAGGTGCAAGAAGTTAGCCACAAAGTGGCGTGATAGGGGCTCGCCTATTAGTAGTCAGGATCCACAACCGATGCCATGTTTCGCGCCTGATATACTTCGGGACGACAGCAGCAGTGTAGGTTCATCTGTGTGGGTTGCTCCGAGCGGGGTAGATGTGCCACAGAGATGCGACGTTGTTGTCGGATCATCTGATATGTGTCATGAGCTTATCTGATGGCGGCGGTGAACAAGTGTCAGTACTGGAATCGTAGTCGATCTCAGAGAGAGTGAAAGATGAAGAGCAAGATGAGTGTTGTTGTTTGCGTGCGTCATGGTCCGCAAGGGCCCCCCCCCCGCTCCCCCCTGGCCCCCAGGTATAGACTTGACTAACCGCGTCGCTCGGCGAAGAAAGGCCGATGGGGTTTACAGCCAGTTGAATGGTGGCCTGTGGGATGAGGGAGTCGGTTGAACGCGGGCTCTGTATCGGACAATGATGCCGCCAAGGAGTGCCACGGTGAGAGCCCATGCAGGCAGGCAGGTATTAGGTGCGAAGGAGGAGGGTSCCCCMCTYSGCAGGTTGACGGGATCAAAAAGTTGACTGTGGTTGGGTGGGTGGTAAAAGTGCCACAAGCTTTGGTAGTGAAATATTTCCCCGTAATGCCGTTGCTGCCTACTGCCGTTCTGCTCCGACCAACCAGCCAGTAGTGTTGCTGGACGCCTGGCTGGGGACTTAGCTCCAGCCAGCCAGGAGAGAGCAAGGCAGCCAACCATCCAGGGTGTAGCAGCTGCAGCCAACCACCCCCCACCCGCCAGACCTCTCGCTCTCCCTCGCTGCCCAGCCCACAAAGGCCTACTAGTATACGGCGTCGCTGTCTTCCTCCTCTTCTCTCTACCCAAAACTCCCTCCTCCCCCCCTCACCCTCCTTCCCAAACACCGCTCATAATGCAGTCCGCCATCCGGAACTCGCTCCGCGCGGCCACCGGCGTGAGTCTCTCCCCCAGTCGACAACCCCGCCCCGCGATCTCTCTCTCTCTCCTCGACACCCCGGCAAGCCAGCGCTTTTTCGCGACTCCGCAAAGTGAAAAGAAGGGACCCGAGAATGGCAGAAAGGCCTTCCAACCTCGGCCAGCTGGCACCGAGCAATGCTTGGCCTACAGTCTGCTCGCCTACTCCCATGGCCATGCCCCCTACGACAGCCGTCATGCACCCCCTCCCCCCTCGGCCCTCTTTTCCAGTCGCCAACTTGTCCGCCTCGAAGACCAACCCGAAAGAGAGAGAGTCCCGGAACCAACCACACCACACCACACATTAGCCGAGCCTGTACTGACTCTTCCAGCGTCGCCTTGCTCGCTCGTACGCGACCGCCAAGCCCGGTATGTATAGGCATGGACACTGTCCTCATCGCCGACCCTTTGCATGATGCTGACCGCGATCTCTCTCGTCGCTCTTTGCCCCTATTTTTTCTCCGTCTGTGCCCTTATATTCTCCACGTTGCTCCGTCGCACCCATTACCTCCACCAACTACTGCCACATCTGTCCACCACCACCCTCCCGACAATATGCTATACACCAACAGCCGCTTCGGAGGTCTCGTCGATCCTCGAGTCGCGCATCGCCGGCACCTCGGTTGGCGGTGACGTCCAGGAGACCGGCCGTGTCCTCAGTAAGTAGACCCAGGAAACTGCCACTCCCCCCTTTTTCAATTCGGGTGCTAATCATTTTTAGCCATTGGTGACGGTATCGCCCGTGTCTACGGTCTCCGCAACGTCCAGGCCGAGGAGATGGTTGAGTTCTCTTCGGGTGTCCGCGGCATGGCCCTCAACCTCGAGGCCGACAACGTCGGTGTTACCATCTTCGGTAACGACCGTCTCATCAAGGAGGGCGACACCGTCAAGCGTACCGGCGAGATTGTCGACGTTCCCGTCGGCCCCGAGCTCCTCGGCCGTGTCGTTGACGCTCTCGGCAACCCCATCGACGGCAAGGGTCCCCTTAACGCCTCGGGCCGCTCCAAGGCTCAGGTCAAGGCCCCCGGAATTCTCCCCCGTCGCTCGGTTCACGAGCCCATGCAGACCGGTCTCAAGTCGGTCGACGCCCTCGTCCCCATCGGCCGTGGCCAGCGTGAGCTTATCATTGGTGACCGTCAGACCGGCAAGTCCGCCGTCGCCCTCGACACCATCCTCAACCAGAAGAAGTGGAACGACGGCTCGGACGAGTCCAAGAAGCTCTACTGTGTCTACGTCGCCGTCGGCCAGAAGCGCTCGACCGTCGCTCAGCTCGTCAAGACCCTTGAGGAGAACGACGCCATGAAGTACTCGATCGTCGTCGCCGCTACCGCCTCGGACGCCGCTCCCCTCCAGTACCTCGCTCCCTTCTCGGGTGCCGCCATGGGCGAGTGGTTCCGTGACAACGGCAAGCACGCCCTCATCATCTACGATGACCTCTCGAAGCAGGCCGTCGCCTACCGTCAGATGTCGCTTCTTCTCCGTCGTCCCCCCGGACGTGAGGCTTACCCCGGTGACGTCTTCTACCTCCACTCGCGTCTCCTTGAGCGTGCCGCCAAGATGAACGAGAAGTACGGTGCTGGTTCGCTCACCGCCCTCCCCATCATTGAGACCCAGGGTGGTGACGTTTCGGCTTACATTCCCACCAACGTCATTTCGATTACCGACGGCCAGATCTTCCTCGAGGCTGAGCTCTTCTTCAAGGGTATCCGCCCCGCTATCAACGTCGGTCTCTCCGTCTCGCGTGTCGGTTCGGCCGCCCAGACCAAGCTCATGAAGTCGGTCGCTGGTTCGCTCAAGCTCTACCTCGCCCAGTACCGTGAGGTTGCGGCCTTCGCCCAGTTCGGTTCGGACCTCGACGCCTCGACCCGCTTCCTCCTCAACCGTGGTGCCCGTCTTACTGAGCTCCTCAAGCAGCCCCAGTACTCGCCCATGCCCACCGAGGTTATGGCTCCCCTCATCTACGCCGGTGTCAACGGTCTCCTCGACAACGTCCCCACCGAGAAGATCGGCGCCTGGGAGAAGTCGTTCACTGAGCAGCTCAAGTCCCAGCACCAGGGTCTCCTCGAGAAGCTCTCGGGCGGTGTCCTCACCAAGGAGATCGAGACCGAGATGAAGGCCATCCTCGAGGCCCACGTCGCCGACTTCACCGCCTAAGCGCAAAGGAGTTGACACTACATTCGAATAGTCTGAAAACGGTGCGGAGAGAGCTAGTTCTTCACGCCGCCGCCGAGTATTCGGTGTCTCTCCCCATTGAGGGTAAAGGGGTTTGTCGGCAGCAGGTAGTATTAAACTTTCTTTTGCCTTCTGCTCTGGAAAAAATGCATCGAGATTGAAAGACAGTCCTGGAGTAGCGTGTAGGGGGTGGGGTGCATGGTGACGAGCAGCTATCGACTGACAGCGACGACGACGTGCGCGACAGCACAGACGGACCAAAGCCTGCCCCAATGCTGCTGATAGCCGAGCGCAGTTCCCGGCAGGCTCAATGTTTCACGGGCAGCTCCACCCCACTCTGTCCCGTCCGAAACTGCACGAGCAAATGACTGCGTGTCGCGATATCCGTCACCGCGTAATTTGCACTGCCCGTATGGCCTGCCCGTATGGCCTGACCGTCTCGCCCCCTTTGCGCGCGACGTGCCCCATGCGATGGCGAGCCATGCTCAGCAATCGCCACGCAATTGAGCCCCGAAGCAACATCGCACGCAGCGCCCTGCGCACGCACGCACGCACACACCAAAAAGCTGCTGTGGCCGATCATGGCCGAACGGGTGGGGCGCGGGACGATTGGCTGCAACGTGCGTGGTTGGGGCGATTTCTCCGGCGCGCGATCCGGCGGCTGGCCGTGTCCATGCTCCCTGGCCGCTCTGGTTCGCTTATGTCATTTCGCGTGGTCGTGCTCGCACTGGCGACAATTGGAAACCGGATGTGGCGCGTGGCGGCCACCGTAGCATGATGAGGCCTGCGCTTGGTCGTTGTTCTGCAGCCTTTGCATGCAGCTATGTGCTCCTTCTGGCTCGCGTTCACCTCGGCTTTGACTTGCCATTGAAGGTGGGAGTTTGAAAAGAAGCAGTAGAAAGGGAAGGAGCCTCGGCGATCCATTGCCCAGTTAATTTCGAGTGGTTCAGTGACTACACCATGCAACTATTAAACGACTGTGAACGACAGGAGACCAGGATCGGCACCACAGTCTGTCTGTCCGATGATCACTATGTCAAGCATCAAGTCGGTGCACAGATAAAAGGGCAAGTAGAATAAAATACAGCGATAACCAACGAAAAGAAAAAGAAAATTCGGCGAAAATCCAACAGAAAAGAAAGACGCATAATAGACAAGGTCTGTCATGACAAATACAGTGTGCGCTAGTGCGCACGGTAAGATACTGCGGTTACTACACTGGATCGCTCATCTATCTCTATCTCAGATTACTCCCACTGGTCCACTCGCACCGCCCTCCTCACTACCTTGAACTACGAGGGGTACCTCTTGAGCTTGATCGCCCGGTTGCTTCTCGTGTACCTTACCTCCCCTCTCTCCGTCTCCTCCTTTGCGCGCTTGCGGTCCTTTGCGCGTTCGATAGCCGTGCGCGCGTCCTGCCAGAGGAATCCCCACCGGTTGGCGGGATCCTCGCGCTGCAAGCGATTGAGCTCCTCTATTGCGGCGCGGTACTGCTCCTCCTCCGTGCCGTCCGTCGGGAAGCACCGTAGGGCGATCGCAATAATCACCTCGAGTAACAGGACGTCGGTCACAAAGTCCTCGCGGTCCTTGCCGGAGAGCTCCCACAGGGGCGCCGAGCGTAGGTTTGCAGCTGCAACCGAGCGGCCGGGGGAGCCGGGAGGGCTACTCGGAGGGAAGAAGGGGGCCTCGGGATCCATGGCCGGCGACGTTGGAACGAGGGCCAACGAGGGGCTTAAGGGCGTAAGAGGGCGGTCGAAGGGATGGTCGGCAGGCTGCTCTCCAAGATCTTCGCCAGCGGGCACGTCGGCGGGCTCGGGGGGTTCGATGTGCTCAGCGGGGAGATCCTCGCTTATCGAATCGGCGAGCCGCTGGGTGAGCTCCGGTGCCCCGAGTGCGGCTCTCTCCTTGCACTCCAGCGGCGTGTGTCCGACGTCACTCGTGGTCGTGCCCGTCATAGTCTCTTCCCTGAAGACACCCGACTGAGCGATCGACAGCGGCGGGGGCTGTTCCAGCGGGGTCTCAGCGTCGACAACGGACGGCGAAGGAGCGTCATCAAAGTGCAGCAGCGGCTGGGTCGGGGTCTCGATGACCGTCGCACGTGAAGAGTTGCCGGACCGGGAACCGCTCCCCGAGTCGTTCGCTAGTGCAGTCTCGCCCCCAAGATCCAGCAAGGAGCCAAACCCAGACGTGGCGGGGCGCAAGTCGCGCATCTCCTCCACGATCGCGGCGCGGAGCACGGTCTCGTCCTCGGGGCTCATGTCGCCACGCTGCAGATATCTGCCGTCGCGCTTCCAGTTGCGGAAATTGTCAATGCGCCACTGGGCAGGCGGGTACTCTTCACTCATAAGCCGAACCAGGTGAGGACGGAGTTGTTGGACTTGCCGAGCGTACGAGAGGGAGCCGAATGGGACTGACTCGTTGCCGGTACCAGACGCAGTAGCAGCAGTTTTCCGGCTCCGGCGAGTGACCTTGACGCCCTTCAGCTCTCCAAGCTACTGTCAGCTACAGTCTGAATCTCTGACTCACTGTCACATTGCTCAGCCTCCTCTCGTCCTTCTGGTCGTGCCTCCAGAATATGATACGGTCGCGGAGCAGCTTGTGTTCGTCCCCGTTAGACATCACGACGTGGAAGCGCCTCTTGTTCGCGTCGTAGCTCAATAACTGGGCCACAAACCAGCAGGTTGTTATGTAGATAAGGCAATCGGCGCCAATGTCGACGCTGATGTCAGCAAAGCGCTGTGGTTCGCACCCACCCAGGCGGCATGCCCTTGTCTTCCGTTGCCGCATTCTCTGTCCCCGGGCCCTTCTGGTTGGAATCGGCCTTTGGCTGCTGCACTCCTGGAGGCTGCGCGTCCAACCGTCGATAGAGTATATCGTTGAAGCTCATATCGCCGAGGTCGTCGTCCCAGTCTAGGTTAGATCCCTCCGCCATGTCGACATCCGACTGGGTGATCTTGTACATGTCCGCTGTGGGGTCTTCTTCCCGGTACATCCCCCTGGCAATGTGCGGGTACGAGAGCGAACCGAGGCGCGAAACAGGCTTGGACAATGGACGCAAGGGCGAGTTGATCGGGGACAACAGGCGCTTGGAGGACGATGGGGAGGGCTGGGCGGTGGAAAGGGGCGAGTCGGACGTCTTCCTCGCGCCGGTCGCCTTGGCTTTGGCAGCCGAGGCCTTGACTCTCGGTGTCGGGTCGACCGGTGAAGTGACACGCTTCCGAAGACGGCCAGAGGTTCGTCTGGATGGGACAGCCTGATCTGAGAGTTCTGCAAGCGAGGCTATCTTCTTCGGGCGTCCGCGAGGCCGCTTGGCGGGGGCCCCCTCCTCGTCGACCACAGTGCGTCCCCGCTTCTGGCCAGGAGATGGGGAGCGGGCACATGGTGTGCTGGCGCCGGAGCGCGTGGGAACGACAAGCTTCTGTGTGTGTTCAGGTGCGGGAGTCGCCATGATGTGCTCAGCAGACTGCTGGCTCCCCCTCGACCTTCCCGGTGGCCTTCCCCGGGGTCTTGCAGGGGCCGCTGCTCGCGCTCCTACGGGCGGTGCTGGGCGCCCTTTGCCTTTACTGGTCGCCAAGGATGGGGAAGGTTGGGCTTCTGGAGGAGGAGACGATGCAGGCAGGGAAGAAAGCTCTGAGGACGCGTCGAAAGGCGAAGAGACACGCTCTTGCCGGCGATTGCCGCGAGCCATGGTGGGTGCGAAGCGCGGTGGTCGACCTCCACCGGGTGACACGCGTGGGATTGTCGGTGCGGGAAGTGGAGGAGTTGGGACCCAATGTGCCGGGGGTGGCGAGGTCGATTAGAAATGAGCGAGAGGGAGGATTGGGTGTACACGACGAGACGGAAGCTTGAGAGAGGGGGGTTGGAGGGGAGACGGTGCGGAAGAGAAAGAGGGCGAGTGGAGGGGGGGGATGATGCAAAAGGGTGCAACACAAACATGCATTGCAGAGTGTGTATGTATGTCATTATGGCTTGAGAGCGGGAGCAAATTAGGACCAAGGGTCCGGGGTCCCCGCCACCCAACAATCGAGACGCGTCTCGCTCGGCCATCCACCGCTCTGCACCTCGTTTCCCGTCTTTGTCAACATCCATCCCTTCATCCATCCACCCACCACCCACCACCCCAGATCCATCCCCCGCCTCACACCTACAGACAGCACTGCCAAGGCGGGCAGGCTGTCACAATCCACAATGACAACGCCAGTCCCAGCAAAAGTAGGCAAGGTCTACGACATTCCCTCCGTCTCATTTCGCATAATCACAGACGACAAGTCCCTTCTTGGCCCCGCAGGCGTGCACTCGGTGAGTTTATGCAGCTTACAAACTTGCTGGGGAGGGCTGACAGTACAGGATCAGGCAAGGAGCTATGGCTGTGAGCTTTTCGCGGCTGAACAGGACCTGACGCCGTAGATAACGACTTTTCGGATTTCGAGCGACCCGAACATTACATCCGATACATCGGTAGGTGGCCGTGCTGCGATCTGGAGGCTGACCGCAGAACCAATCGAGTCTGAACTCGCTGTGCAGGTTGAATATGACATGGACGAGCAAGGTGAAGACCACACTGGGAGCGCACACTTACCCAACAGACCAAGAATGGCTCGACGTCGTCAACGCCGAGCGCAAGAAGGACCAGTCGCCGCCAGTCTCGTACGAGATGTTTGAGATCATCATGGATAAGCTCGAAAAGGAGTGGTTCAACTTGGTGAGTTGTGACCTGTGGATGTGGTCTGATCCGCAGATAAAGCGCATCCCCCAGCCCATCTCCCACATGCCGGTTGAGGACTCCAAGTGTGCGATTTGCGACGACGGCGAGGGTGAGAACTCGAACGCCATCGTCTTTTGCGACGGCTGCAACCTTGCTGTTCATCAGGACTGCTACGGTGTCCCGTACATTCCCGAGGGACAGTGGCTCTGCCGCAAGTGCACCGTCTCGCCCGAGAACCCTGTCTCCTGTCTCTTCTGCCCCAACGAGGGCGGCGCGTTCAAACAGACGACTACGGGCCATTGGAGCCACTTACTCTGTGCCATCTGGATTCCAGAGCTCAGCGTGGGAAACGCTGTGTATATGGAACCCGTCGAGGGCGTCGAAATGGTCCCCAAGAACAGGTGGAAGCTTGTGAGTCACACTTGGTTGTCGCGTCACTCACCTCAGATCTGCTCGCTCTGCAAGGAGCGTATCGGCGCGTGCATTCAATGCGAGAACAAGAGCTGCTTCACTGCGTTTCATGTTACTTGCGCGCGACAAATGGGCCTTCTCATGAGCATGAAGTTGATGGGTGCCGACGGCCAACTCCGCGCGTACTGCGACAAGCACCTGCCAGTAAGCTCCAGCGCTGAAGATAAGCTGATGCCAGGCGGAATGGCGCGAGAACCGCGATGAGGATACGGATGATAACGACGATGACTATCACGAGTCGGAAACAGACGACGACTTCTCTGCCGCAGAGCAGACCCCTGTGCCGAAGAAGCGGCCGCGAAAGAATTCGACGACCATGAAGACCGTCACTCCCAAGACTGCCCGTGCCCACACCAAGTCGTACCGCCCCGGACCTCCCATTGTACCCCGCATGATTGTGAACAAGCTACTGGACTACATCGCCAAGGTCAACTTTCGCAAGAAGCAACAGTTCGTCGAGAGGCTATGTCGCTACTGGAGTCTGAAGCGCGAGGCGCGCCGCGGCGCGCCCCTCCTCAAGCGCTTGCATCTCGAGCCCTGGACAGCGACTAGCGAGTTGAGGGAGCAGACGGAGGCGGAGAAGGCTAAGAAGCTTGAGGTGAGTTAGGGCCAAGTGCAATACCTAACTTTCAGTTCCTAGTCGCGCTGCGTAACGACCTCGAGAAGGTCAGGTTACTGGCGGAGCTCGTCCGCAAGCGCGAAAAGGAGAAGCTCCGACAGGCCCTTGTGATCCAGGAGGTTGTCGATAACTTCATTTTCCCTCACTACATTACCCTCCGAGAGGTGCTGGCTAAGGTTGTCGCGTAAGTTTGTTACACGGCCACGGCAAATTAACAACAGCATGGACAAGTCGGAGCTCTTCCTACACCCTGTCAGCAAAGAGGATGTGCCGGACTACTACGACGTGATCAAGGAGCCCATGACCTGGACCCGGATCGAGGAGAAGCTGGATCAGATGGTCTACCTAAGCACGGCGGCGTTCAAGGTGGGTCGTAACCTCGTCTGGTAGACTAACCACTCAGCGCGATGTTCATCTCGTGCTCGACAACGCCATGGTGTATAACAAGTCCGAGACGTCGTTCCACCGCGCCGCCTCCAGGATCAAGAAGAACGCGCAGCCCGTCCTTGACGAGCTCGATCTCATCCGGGAGCAAGCCATGCTCATGCCTGATGTGACTCTCGCAGAGCCAGGTCTAGTGCAGCCGGATGGCCCCGTCGTTGGCGACTTGGAGCCCTCTCTGCTCCGACTCCAAGCCCTCCTTGCCCCGGATGGGAGCGAGCCATCTCGCGACATGCTGGCCTCTATCTTCACGTTCGAAGCCGGCCCGCCTGGCGCCACCCCGCCGCCGCGCCGCTCTGGACCACCAAAGGAGAGGTCTGCTCCAGGCATCCGCGACCCGACACGCTCGACGCGCTCGGCCCCTGTGGCTGTGGTCGAGATCAGCGACATGTCGTCCCCAGCCGCTAGCGGGGCAGCCGAGGCCGGTCCCAGCCGACAGCGCACGACACGCACTGGCCGTGCGGATGATACCCCTGTTTCCGTTCCTTCCCTGCCACCGACGCCGCTTGCTACAGACAAGGACCTCGAGCGGCAGAGGATTCTCGAGGCGCGTCGCGAGCGTGAGAAGGAGCAGCGTGAGATCCGCAAGGAAGCGGAGCGCGCACGCAAGCGGGCGAAGGAGGCAGAGAAAGAGCGGAAGCGCTTAAAGGAGCGCGAGAGGAGGCGCCTGAAGAAGGAGGCTGCCGCGAGGGAACGCGGAGAGCTGCCGCCTTTGGACGCGGAAGCGCCATCAACGGACGTGAAGCTGGAGGACGCTGCACCGGTGGCCCCCGACGGCGAGAAGCCAACAGAGGAGGATGAGGAGGTAGCGGAGCCCAAGGAGGACGTGGGAATTGCCGAGGAGGCGGCACTGGTTGGGGACGACACCGCTGCTCCAACAGTTAGGGAGGAGGGCGAGGGCGCTGCCGCTAGCGCAGAAGCCGACGACAAGATGGACGTCGACCCCTCGGACCCGCCACCCGRTSSAYCGGSTGCGGSTSCGAACAACGAGGAGCCGGAGACCGACGCCGTCATGGAGGAGCCCACTTCGCCAGAGCGGGACGCTGAGCCGGAGACGAAAGAGAAGGACGAGGCGGAAGAGACGGACGAGTCTACGGAAGAGGCAGTACCTCCAGAGGCGGCTGCCGGAACGATCACCAACGCACAGGAGCTCGATCCTGCTCAAGCCGGAGAGCCCTCGGCACCAGAGAAGCTGCCCAGTTTGGATCACCTCGCCCCGCCAACCGACGGCCCTGCAGCTCACGCCAGCAGGGACGACCATCTGACGCCTCCGAGCTCGCCGGGCACGATTAAGCCTAAGGCGAAGCCGGAGCGTGGTGTGCTTGGCGTGCAGTCTGTGGTGGTCCTCTCCGACCGCGAGCGGCGAGAGCAAGAGCGCCAGCTTGACCTAGTGACGACTAGCGTCGACCCTCTGGACGAGTACAAGCGCTTCAACGTCGGCTGGATTCTCCCAGAGGGCTCGAAGCGGAAGCGAATCGCCCCACCGCCGACCCCGAACCCTGTTCCGCCGCCGCGCCGCGCGGGCCGCTCCTCCAAGACGCCCAGTATCTCCGACTCGGTGTCTGTTAAGAGCGACAAGAGGAGCGACAGAAAGGGCAAGGGGCGTGCGTCCACGCCGCCTGAGGATCCATTCCCCGCGTCGGCCTCAGCGGCCGGCTCGGCATCCGGGTCTGGCACCGCTTCCGCCTCGGCCTCGCGCAAGCGCAAACTGGACGAGCCGTCGTCGCCGTTATCCGGCGTGGATGAGGACCTGACCCCGATCCCCGAGTTGGCCCGCCCGAACGTCGATAAGGAGACGTTCCCCGAGATGATGCGCTCAAGTTTATCGCCGCCGCCGGAAGACACGCCGCGGAAGAAGCGCCCGATGCGCCTCGCGGCCGTGACCGGCAACACCTTCCCACCAGGCTCTGCGGGTGAGATATTTCTGCTCGTGTGAAACCTAACTCGCAGTATGGGCAAAGGTCCCGTCATACCCGTACTTCCCCGCCGTGATCGTCAACCCGATAAAGGACCGGGACCAGGTGCCGCAGACGGTGCTGGATTTGGAGGAGGAGGAGAGGGCCAAGGCGCCCGGCGGACAGGTGTGGCTGGCGCGCTTCTATGACAAGACACAGTCGTGGGGCTGGGTGCCGCTCGACAAGCTGCACGCTCTCGGCGAGGACCAGGCGCTCGACGACCAGTTCCTCGCTGGCAAGGAACGCGTCGGGAGCAAGAGCGTGTTCCGCAGCACGCACGTCAAGAACAGCTGTCGCGCGGCGTACAAGTGAGTTGCATACGGACGTCAACAACTGACAGAGCAGGAGTGCGCGCGAGGTGATGGAGGCAGCAAAGGCAAAGTAGGAGAAGCGATACTAGAGCGGAGCAGTGTTTGTACCATGTACGAGTCAGAGTGAATCCGATGCCATTCAATAGCACGAAACCTCCATCTTGAAGCCATAAGCAATCGGGTGCATTCCCCCTGAACTACCTGCTCTTCTCATCTTGTTCTCAACCACTGCTCACTCGTTCGTTGCTCGCGAACATCTATGCTGACTGGCACGGTTCGTCGATTTTCAACTCCAACTGGGGTCCAATCTATGCCGGGGGCAGCATGCTGAGGGCGAGCAGCAGCTCCTTCCTGGCGGTCTCGTAGTCATCGTAGTCGAGGGCCGAGATGGCCCAGCGCGCATGCTTCTGCACGAGCTCCGTCTCGCGGCGACCAAGGCGAGTGCCACGGGCAGGCTGTGCAGGGGTGGGGGCCGGTGGCGGCACCGCCTTTGTGGGCACAGCGCGGACCGGCTGGGGGGCCGGGGGAGGTGTGGGTTTCGGCGCCGGGGGCGGGGCAGGCTTGACGACTCGCGGCAGCGCGGGGGGCGACGTGCTCTTGGGGGGCGACACGCCCTTGGACGTGGGTGGCGAGGGGCTCTTGCTGCTGCTGCCGGCGCCGCCCATACCGGGGATCGTGGGCTTGGGGAGCTGAGGCGGCGGTGCAGGGAACGTGGTGGGTCCACCCACCTCGCTCGGGGGCGGCGCGCCGACCTCGCTGAACTCTGTCACGCTCGCAAAAGTCTCCGCAGGCGAGAGGGGCGCGCCGTCGGGGCCCTTGAACCGCACGTTCTTCTCCGGCATGTCGAGCTTGCCCGGCTTGGCCGGGGTCGTCGCGCGGCCCGAAGGAGAACCGTCGGCAGCAGGCGAAAGCTTGCCGGACAGCGGCCACGGCTGGGAGTCCCCGTCCACGCCTGGAGTCGCGACGGTGCTCCATAGGCCCGAGTCGGAGCGTGGGGGGTGGGGTTCACCGGGTGTACCAACTCCGGGAGCGAGCACGATGGGAGGAGGCTTGGGACCAGACTCGCGACGCGACGACTCGGTAGAGGTACGCTGCGATGAGCCAGCAGAAGGGTTGGAGCCCGATCCCGAAGGCGTGTCGGTGGGCAGCATAAGTGCAGCGAGCTCATCCTCCTCGCTCACGGCTGCACATCAGCAACGTATCAACGGGGCTTTACTCACGAGGTCCGGGGATGGGCTTGCGGCCCTCACGCAAACACTTGGAGAGATCGGCAGCCTTCCATAGCGCATACTTGCGTTTCTGCTCCATCTGCGGGTTAGTGCATGGATGCCCGGTCTAACCCACCTCATCGGAGAGCCCGCCCTCGAAGCACTTGAGGACTTCCATAAACTGCGTCGAGACCGCGAAGCGCTGGATGACCGAGCTGCTGTCAGCTACATAACAGTCGCGAGCTTACCGGTCCGCCTTTCCGCGGCGCTCGTCAGTGTCGGCGCTGACAAAGATGCGAAGCGCAAAGTTCTCGACATATGCGCTGCCAGCTGCCTCGTTCGTGACGGCCTCATTGCCAGCGAGGGCCGACTTCATCTACGTGTCAGTGCGCGTCGATGCTGAAGTATGCCTACCTCCTCGAGCGTGTCCAGCAGGGACATGAGGTACATTGTTCCCTGGCTCGAGCGGCTGGGCACCTTGAGCGCGTTCTGGGCGGCAGCGAAGCAGCCTGCGGTCGGTGAGCTAGGTAACAGCGAGTGTTCAGCTTGACGTACACCAGTAGGAGATCACAGGCTCGGAGCGCTTCATCTCTGTCGCGCGCTTGACCAGGCTGTCGCATGCCTTCTTGAGTTCTTCGGGAACGGCTGCGGGGATGGTGATGTCTTCCATTGTGGGGGGCGGTGGCGAGTGTGGTGGCAAGTGGGTGGGGAGAGGTGGGAACAGGTAGGACCTCACGGCTGCCGGGTGACAATCTCACGCGGTCCGAATGCGGCGAGCGGGTGCTGTAGTGCTTGGGTCGGATGAAGGAGAGAGTGGGGAGCAGGGAGGAAAGATGTGCGTTCGACGGGGTGGTTGTTGCTGTTGGTGTGTAGACGAGAGAGTGGATGGATGGATGGAAGAGGAGGCTTGTTCTTGTTGCGCGAGGCCAGAGAGGCGCTCGTCATCGTCGAAATGGACGCGGGGTCTCCACTCTCTGGCCACTCGCCACACCGGGGATATCGGCGACAATTGTGGCCAACGTCTTGCGGCCATTATCGTTGCGGTGTTGTGCAGGTCCATGCTTTGCGGCGAGCAGCGTATCGAGTCGAGAACCGAGGAGGCTGCATGCATTCAGGTGATGACAAGTCACGAGAGGGTGCAAGTGGCACGTTCTCGGTGGTGGTTCTCTCAGCGGTGAAGAGTTCAACTGATAGCTCAGCTGACGTCATGCTGCTCGCAACTGAAATGGACATGAACATGAGCTCGAAGAAGCACACTCGCCTGCTGTGGATATCGCCTTCTGGAGCTGCGGATATCTCAGATGTCTCTTTCCCCTKCAKCTTCTCGACCGCAAAGGTCAGAAGAGCAGGTGTTTGTTTTGTGGTCGAGTCGTGGGGTCTGTGGCCGTCTCCATGATCGGGGTGGGTTGATGTGGCGGTATCAAGAAGGTCAAACCCCCCACACGCAACCTTTCCTGTGCCCAGAGGAGGACTCCGAGAGTCGCTCCCTATACACTCCCTACACTTCACATGACTCCCAATACAAGAGGAGACTTCTTCAGATGCCAACATCGGATTCCAAGACTGAGTCGAGGGCCACAGAAGTCCCACAATCCATCTGCACGTCGCGATCGTCACCGATCGCCACCTGGTTTGACGTCACACTCTCTCTTCCAGCTGCTCTTGTTCTCTGGTATCCGTCTTTGCGTTAATCTCGGTCTCGATAAATATCGATCGGGGCACCTTTTGGGCTGCTGCTCCCCACAGGCGTGCGGTGGACTCTCGGTCTGGCGTTATGGCATCGTCGTCGGTCGTCACTGCGGCAAGCTCTGGACACGTCGCCTTTTGCCACTCACGTAGACGTCTCTCCCAGTCGATGCCTTGGTACCGCTACTGAACCTACAAGGTCGACTGCTACTCCATCTCTAATCATCTCCACAGTCTACGGCATACTTAAAGCGGCCACACGAAGCCTCGTTCTCGCACAATGTACCCCACTTTCCCCAACACCCCGTTTCCCCGCGCCGGCCACTGCAGCACCCAGGCAGCAAGCGACAGCATTGTAGCACGCATGAACCCCCACCGCCACCAGCACACGTCTTCAGTAGACAGCACCACCTCTGACCAATCCAACACCATGT
Source organism: Apiotrichum akiyoshidainum (assembly GCA_002973495.1). Lineage (NCBI taxonomy): Eukaryota > Fungi > Basidiomycota > Tremellomycetes > Trichosporonales > Trichosporonaceae > Apiotrichum > Apiotrichum akiyoshidainum. Next base: position 37,653 of record PQXP01000223.1, read on the forward strand.
CCGCCCGTGACGAGCGTCGCGAACATGACCCCGAGCGTGTCGGAAGTGAGGTCAGCTGGAACCTCAAAGACGCGTGGCACAGTGAGTTGTAGTCGGCCCGTGGCGACCAAGCTGACCTCAGGAACCCAGGGTATGTGCTCTCCCACCGCCATGTGCCTCTCGCACGGCGGCATCTGCACCAGTAGCTAACAAGCAGACCAGATGCACCACCTCAAGCAGGAGATGCGCCACTCGCACGACAGCCCCTCGGGCCAGGGAGCGGGCCAGGGGGCGGGGCTCGAGCACTCCAAGTCGATCGCGAGGGACGTCGAGCCCGCCTCGGAGCGCCACCAGGCGCGCCACTCGGCAGCAAAGGCCACGTCCCCCGAAGAGTACGAGGCGATGAAGCGCGGCGCAGCGTTCCACCAGCAGATCAGAGAGAACAAGGGCTACGAGCAGGGCGGCTACTACACGTCAAAGTACACGCCCGGCTTTGACAAGGACGTCAAGCGCGTCCAGAGCGGCAACGACAACTTCCGCTGGATGTAAGAGACTCGGTATGCGGCGCGGTGCCATGTGAGAGTGAACGATTTCAGCAGCCGTGAATGCGAGCGAGCGTGGATGGCGATGTCTCGTGTTCTGCTAGCTAGCTAGTGGAAATGCAACAACTGCCCCGATCGTGATCACACCAGTGTCCGTTCAATCACACAGTCCAGGCCAGATTATGGCGAGCACGGCACCCTCGTCTGCTGCTGCGCCGCATTCCGAGGCTGATGCCAACCTGTCCTGAAGAGCGTGCCACCTGATCGCCCATTGAATGTTGCATGTCGCAGTCGCCGCGCCCAACAGGCCCTGCATTTCGCGGAAAGATGCCAAAGTCCTCAGAAAGCTTATCAATGGATTTAGAGCGGATACAGATAGAAATGGCCCTTCACGTCCGAGATTGTCGGCGTCAGAGACTGACTGGGACAGCGGCCGCGGTCCCGAGATTCATCCTGTCGTTCTGCTCTGCTCTGGCCCTTTCGTGGTAGCACATACTGTACATGCATGATGTATATCTGCACTGCAAGAGACACCCTATGTCGTCTTGAATAACCCAAAGTACAGTTTTAGAGGATGATAAAAAATGAAGTATATGGAGAACGAAGGCAAAGGCACATACGTGTGTAAAATGATCTAGAACGGTTGGTTGATCAGAGGCTGATATGATATCGAAGGAGCGTGGTACTGGGGCGTATGTGGTGTAAAATGATCAGAGTGTCTTGTTTTCTAAGCTACAATTTGCTGGTTCGTGGCGGGAACGGCAGACAGGCGCTTACCGGCGGCAGAGTAGGCCGGGGCGCGGGGCGTGAGCTCGACATCTGACGAGTCGCCCTCCACGGCAGTGATGAGGGAGCCGTAAGACGAGCAGCGAGCCTCATCCGAGGTGGACGACGTGGGAGTCGCAAGAGGGGTAGCGTGGCCGGAGCCGACAGTCTCACCCGCGGTCTTGCAAGTCGACCATGAGGGCTGCTTGCGCAGGTTCTGGCTCGAGGACGAGCTGGTAGACTCGTTGCCGCTGTCACCCGACTCGGCACTCCCAACCGCAGTGCGGCGACGGTAGTAGCTCGAGGGGAGGGTGGGGTACTGGCGCGGATCACGGGGAGTACAGAGGTGCTCGACCTGGTCGGGGTCAGGAGACGAGACGTCGCCGGAAGAATCAGAAGGGGGAAGGGGGAAATCGACAAGGTTGCAAGAAGGAAGGGTGAGCGAGTCGTTTGAGGAGTTGAGGTTGTTAATGTCAATGGGCACTGTGCGACGAGCGCGGAGGTTGCTATGGCGAGCACTGGGGTTGACAGTGTTCTCGCCAACGAGCGAGACAGTCGACTGGCGCGCGGTGAGAGCCGCAATCGTGGCCGAGATGGCACGCTCGCGGCGCTCAGCAGGCTTGGCAGAACGGGGCGACTCGCGAATGTCCTCGAGACCGTGGCTAGGAGAGACACCCTCGGCGCTGATATCCAGAGCGAGCGAGAGGGTCGAGCCGCCAAACTTGTGGAGCATCGGGGTAGAGTACGAGGCGGGGAAGGCCCAGTGGAGCGAAGGCGGGGCCTGCATCTCGGTCGGGGGACGGGGAAACACGGTGCCAAGAGGGGGACGCTGCTTGCTCTGGGCAGTGAAGCGGCGGAGAGACACGCGGCTGAGACGCTTCTCGACGCGACGGGTGGGAGCCGCGTCCTCCTCATCCTCATCGTCACTGGT
>PQXP01000086.1:0-47628 GCA_002973495.1 Apiotrichum akiyoshidainum
CAGGATTGTTTTGCCACTCACCGTCTTGTCGTCTCCGAGCGAGCGGGTGATCCACTGTTCTGCTTTCTCCATGATCAGTGTCAGCGTCGTTGATGTTGTTGTTGTTGTGGATGGAGGAAAAACAAATGCAATCCAGGGCTCTCTCTCAAGTCGCGTCCCACGCGAATATAAATGCCGGGTGACGCGTCTGGCTGAAATCAACCAGACGATACACCCGTGGGAAAGCTGTCCACATGGTCGGATGGTGGTGGCAGTGGAGGTTGTCCGCTTCGCGGTAGATGGGAGCACGATTCTCGACGCCGCCCACAGCATTCTCGAACACCATGGAGCAAGCAACTCTCCCCTCGGACACATACTACGCCATTATTAAAGCCACAGTGCCTCACTGGCCCAAAAGCTTGGCGCTTTATCAAGCCCAAGCCAGGCCCCAGCATCGTGTCACACTGATCCTCCGGTCCATGAACCACACTGTCTCACCTGTGCGGTGCAACAACTGTGCGGTGCTGCAACATGCCGCAGCAGCCTGCGATATCTTTGCCTCCCTCCCAGATATCCCCCCAAACAGCAGAAGGAGATGGATAGCGGCGATGCCCCCCGTGCCCCGGTCGTCACCCGGAGGCGAGCCTTCCGCGGTTGAAGGCTTCAACGCTCGTTGCGGCTCGTCGGAACGGTTGCCGCGGGGCCTGCCTTGTCTGTCTGCCACCGATTCCTCCGTCTCCTCTGCGCATGCGAGTGTCTGTGGTGACAGCACCTAGCTCACCCTCCTATTACATAAACATCCAACGGCCCCAGTTCCTGCCCAGGGAGGTCTGGAGCAGAAGTGTCAGGCCCGCATGCGACTGTCCCTCGGAATGGAGGCAGGAGCGTCGCGGTGGATGGCCCCTCTTGACATTGACACGGACGGAGCTACAGTGGTAACTATACTATGCAGCCGCGTGGTGCGCCGTTAACTAGCTACTACTTGGCTGCTGACTTGCCCAGAGTCTCTCCGACAGTCTGGTTTGCGGGGCCTGGTGGATATGCGCTTTTGGGGAAGGGGATCGAGCAACGACTGTGTACTGGAAATCGAGGAGTTGACTGACATCAGTTGGTATTCACACACTGAATGCCCTTGGCGTTTGCGAGACCCGACCTCCAGTAGCCTCTACCCAGCGCTCCTCAATCGAACGCCGCCGCGGTACTCGCCAGCAAGAGGCATTACCCGCTGTCCCGAAACATTTGTAGACAACCGCCTGCTTACACAGCCTGGATTGTCTGATACGCATGCGAAATGAGACCATTCATGTCAGGCTTCTAGAACGAATCGACAGTGTCGCCCACTTCCAAAGTGGCAGAAACAAGGGCACTTGAACGTTGGAAACGCATCACCACACTCATCCCCATCCTATCATCATCTGGCTGCATTGGCGCACCGGACTGTAGTGTAGAATGGCTGTACAAGCTCAATAGCCGCAGGTGCCGCAGGAAGACAGCCAAAGACAGCAGAGTGGTAGTGAACTCTCACCTCCTGAACCTCCCAAGCAAGGCACACGGGGCATAGTACTGGGACGCCACAGTGTTCGCCACCCACCACCAACTGGACATGACCGGTCGTCGCTGCGGCGGCTGGCCGATGTCAACGGAGAGCCCCGCCATCCATAGCAGGTCGAAACGACAATCGAAATGCACGAGGCACGCGTGGTACTCGGCCGGGCATAGAACGTAGCACAGACGGTATCCATAATGTAGGGGGCTGATATACATCGACCACATAGTTGCAGCCAAGCACCCAAGTTAGGTCTCGAGGGATGTATGCTCTTCGATTCTTGTACTCCTGAAGGAATTTGACTGATCCATCTACATTGCACGTACGAGCTGTGACGGTCTCAAGGTAAACTGTGGGCACCCACGGCTGTAAATCTGGCTGGTCTGGCGGCCACATGCGCTCAGATCTGACTCCCTGCCAGTAGCTACAGGCACACGGTCCCAAGCTTTCACAATCCGAATGGTGCCTCCCAACGCGCGCAGCTCACGCGTTTGCTTTACGGGTACAACAGGCTCGACCCGGGCTTGTGGGCCGCATGTGCCGGAACTCTATGGCCTTATTAGGGTTCCCAGACCATGGTCCTTTCCTTCCAAGTATGTATCTGCCAGTCATCTGAAACGACGACAACGTGAAGAGCGTTGCTCCCAAGACGAGTACCATATCCGCCAAGCGCTTCAGGTGCGCCGTGTTTCGGCGCCCCTGTTGCACTTGCAGCCCCCGTATGATGCCGTCTTGGCCGCATGGCCGTCCTTGGTTTTCTTGTCCGCGTGATGCCCATGGCGGGTGGACTGGATGCAGGTGGCTGCGGATACCTTGATATCGATCAGGGATGAGCGGAGAGCGCTGAAAAGACTTGGTAAAGCGGGCGCTGGCGTTCACGTTGGCCGGTCGCTTCCCCGGGCACGCCGCGTGCCTTCACATTGCCCTTTGCCACCACCATCCAGTGCCTGTCTGTAGACTCTTTGTCCTCGCTCCCCTTTACTCCCAAAACTATGGGACACTTTTGGAGCCAAGCAGATACCACAGCGTGTCCGCATTGCAGCAGCCTGGCGAGCGCTAACATGTGTTGCAGGATTGTCGAGATTTTCGAGGTCGATCGCAGCCGTGGCACCGGCACCGCACAATACAGATAGGGAGGGCTCTCTCTGGAACTGTCATTTTTGGCCCATTGTTCCGTACATTGCAGCCACGAACGAGATCACGAGAGCAATGCCGACATGCATGTAGAGAGAGGCCTGAGAGGACACTGCCTCGAAACACTGCCCGGGGGGGTGGCAATCTCTTGGCACGGTGTCCCGGGGGCGCCACGGCAAGCCCGCTCTGCAGAGATGCACATTACATACAGACACGACGGACGATTGCCGCCAAGCACTACTATATAACTCCCGCTTGCCTTGTTCCACGCTGCAAGACTACTTCTTTATTGTCGTCTCCTCTTCTCCTTCTCCTTCTCTCTTTCTCTCTCTTTCTTTTCTTCATACCTTCATACTTTACCCAGGATCTGGTATCCTACTCTCTTCCCCCATGCTCGCCAGGATCTTTGCCCTCTGCGCCGTGTTGGCTGGCCCAACCGCAGCTCACCTCGCCCTGTGGCACCCCTCTGGCTATGGGTATGTTGCGTTCCACTCCCTAGGTTGCGTCCCACTACACTCACTGATGACGACAGCTTTGACGGCGCCCTCGACCCGTACGGTGACGGCAACAATGGCATCGCCAACCCGATCAAGAACCGTCCGTACGACCAGTGGTTCAAGCGCTTCCACAACAACCCACCTGGTGAGCTCAGCTGTAAAGCAACACAACTAACGTCCAGCTGCGGGCCAGTTCATGGAGCTTCCCGCGGGTGGCACCTTTATCGGTGAGGTCAACTGCGTAAAGCAAGGCACCTCCTACGGCGGCTACACTCCCGCCGACGACGCAATGGCGTGCGGCTACAACGGCAACCCCGACTCTGCGATGCACCTGGAGCCCAGCCGCGTTCCCCGCGGTAGCGCTCTCGCCATTGCGTACAACTCGGACATCAACTCTATCCAGGCCGAGGACTTTGTCGTAATCTCCGTCAACTACAACTCGCCCTGGTTCGTCAAGACGCCGTACCAGATCCCCGCCGGCCTCGCCGCGTGCCCCGAGGGCGGCTGCCACTGCGCCTGGGGCTGGGCGCCAAAGGACAGCCGCAACTTCCCCGAGAATTACATAAACCTGTTCCGCTGTCAAGTCGTGAACGCGGGCAACATCGTGCCGGCCAACCCCCAGGTTCCCGGCCCTGGCGTCACCGGCCCCAAGCAGCTCCTCCTCTGGGCCCAGGCGGAGCGCAACAATATCCAGAACCAGGATCTCTGGCCTCAGTACAAGTCTGACTGGGGCTTTACGGACGGCGCGCAGGATATTGGTGCGGGTTCGGGCCCTGTTCCTACCTCTGCCTCCGCTTCGACCGCGCCCGCCGAATCCCCTTCTGCCACGAACGCTGCCTCCACTTCTACCGCGCCCGCGGTGTCCCCTTCTGCCACGAACAACGGCAACGGTAACACCAACGACAACAGCTACACGAATCCCGACACGAACTATGACGCCAACAAGCACACCAACACGACCTCCAACGCTGACACGAACAGCAACGGCAACACGAACACCGACGGCGGCAACACGAACACCAACCTTATCGCCGACACACCCGTCTACGGTACCAACCGCAACGGCAAGAAGTGCAGGGTCCGCCCCCGTTTGTAAGGACATGATGCCCCGACAGCAACACACTGGCTGTGTTGCTTCTGTTCCGTAGATAGCCGTTCCCTCGCATAATGTATCGCGCAACTTGACATTGTCCTGAGCACTCACCGAGTCCTAGTTCACCATGTCCACTCACGATCTCGCACCCTCCGGCCACAGATTCCGTTGCAGCACCTTGCCGCGGGTTGAGTTGGCGTACGTTGTGTATCGATGGGCTTTGCGGGTGCCGTCGTCTGCTGTCCTTTCCAAACAACGCTCGTCGTGTGGACTGCGCCCGCACACCTTGGTTTGACGTCAGTTTGCTGTATTCCCGATCTGTAACTGTCTGGACTTGCTCGGGAACATGTTTGACTGCGTCGTTTATCCGCTTCGTGTGCGACAGTCTCTGCCGCTCCCCGTTCGATCGTGTGGTAGCCTCGCCCATTTTCTGTGCTCGTCGGGGTGCGCCCATCTGCCGGGAATGGCGGTTGGCTCCGCTTGGTCCCAATGTCGGCAGCATGCGGACAGGGGCACGGAGTGCTTCTTGCGGCCGTGAGGGAAAGCACCTGCCTATCAGCTGCCCAACTGGGTAGCGGTGGAGAGGACCCAGGAAACGGACGGGAACTGCCCACTCGACGCATGCGACAAGTGGCGGAAGCTCCACCGGTGCCACCAGATAATACTTGCAACCGGTATCATTAGGCCGAGGGCGAAAGGACGACTGATATCATTAGGCCGAGGGCAAAAGGACGAGTGATATCATTGGGCCGAGGGCACAAGGACCGGAGAATGTCATTAGCGCCACAGCATGGGTACAGAACGAAATACATACTAGAGGCACTGTGTGGCGAAGCATTGTGAACGGACGGGCGCCTGCTGCAGTGGTGTCCCTGCCACTCGTCGAATACCGGACCAAGGGGCACGGGAACTCGAGTCACGAAGCTGGCACCTTGGACAGGGGACGGTCATTGATGATGTATGTGGTCGAGGCATTTCGAAAGTGGCAGCACACACATGACAGAATGGGTCGGGGCTGTCGACACCGCGATAATGATACTGGGCAACAGCGGGCGGAGACTGCGTCTTTCGCGCCGTCCGTGGGTGCCGCCCGTACTGTTAAACTACAACTGACCAGTCGTTCTTCTTCTTTCTCAGTCTCCTGCATTCGACCTGCCTCCTCCCTCGTCACCGCCACATCTCTTCACTCTTAATCTCTTCGTCTTTCTGGGTGTCATCGCCACCGCCACCATCCCTCCACACCTCCTGCTTCCCTCCCCTCGCCCTCGCTTGACCACACGGAAGAGAACTTGGTCTGTGATGCCTGAGACGTTAACGGTTCAGCAGTGGGATGCGAAGATCTCCGAGATCAGGGCTCAGAAGGAAATTGTGGACTACTTGCTCAAGCAGCGGATGGCATCTGAGGCCATGTATCCCCATCTCAAGAAGACGCATAACGACTCCGCGCCTGCCAAGCGCAAGAGGGACGATGTCGACGAGGCCGGAGACGAAGCCGAGGATGGTCCAAGCCCTGCCAAGCGTGAGAAGCACGACACCCACGGAGACCGCGACCGCGGTAAGCAGACGGGCAACCGCGAGGAAGCCGTTCAACCCGCCGCCACGGCTGCTCTCATCAAGGAGGCCACAACGGCCCCGAAGCCCTCCTTTTTCGTCAAGACGCTGGAGTACCTCAGGATGCGCCCGCAGCACCTGGATCTTTGCAGGTCCAGGAAGATTCCCACGTCCGGCGGGTTCATGAAAGTCGCAGAGCGCCTTGCCGTGAGTGCTGAGGCTTCAGAAACCGTCGTACTGATCCACCAGGCGTACGACATCGTCACTGGCCCCCGGTACCAGCTGGATGGCGGCTATGAGGACAGCAACGGGGACGTCGCCGACCGGCCGTTTGCCTACAGCAATTACGACGAGTTCGGGCTCGAGACCGTGTTTACGAAACTGTGCCTTGGCTCGTCAGGCAACGGGGCCACCACCCTCCTTCCTCGACTCGCAGCGAGGGCTCCTGTCAACAAGTATGCTGAATCCCAGGCAGCGGAGGGATTCCGGCCGACCGCTCCTCCCTCTACCGATGTGCTTTGACGGCGGGTGCATGGTCTGAGCCTCTGGTTCACCGCCGACACTCCCACTGAGCCCACCAGCTCAGCGCACCAGACAACACCTTGAGCCCAGCAACCCCCAATAACATCCAAACGTCCTCAGTTGAGAGACGAACGAACGGCGCACGATGGCGACGAAACCATAAGAAAGCATGAGCGCATGAAAGAGTGACAGCGTCGTGGCCGTTCGCCCATGGGCCTCTGTACATACCTGATAGCGATGAATCACAGTTGGCTCGCAACTGCTGCACCGTGGCACAGAGTTCCTCCTCGATCTCGAGTGTTCGCACAGCTTGGACACAGACACTGGCTCTGAAGTGGTGTTGAGGCTGCCAGCGACTCGTCAAGCTCTCCCCGATACGGACAAGCTGTGACATTCGTGCCATCCATGGTATGGGTCCCTCCGCCATGCGCTCGGGCCGTTTTCGAGGTCAACTTGCAGCTGCTAGTGCCAATTCTGGCCCCCGTACGCCACAGTACCGTGATGCACGGATGTGGCAGATCCTGCAGTGGCATACCTCCACCTCCACCTCCACTTCACCTTACGGCCCAGTTCAGAACCGACTGCACACTTCTCTGCTCTGGCAAACGTTGGCACGCTTGATGCATTCATTATCTACACTGCTGATTCCATCGATTTTTTTGACCATTTCAAAAAAAACTAATAGGGCGCTAGCGGGCTGGCTCCCCTTACAGCACGTTTTTCCGTCATCTCTACACGAAAAACGCTTAGGCCGACGAGTGGAGCTCGGGGGCGGTGGTGCCCTTCGAGAGACCCTTGCCGGCGGCGTAGATGGCCTTGTCGCCGAGCTCCTCCTCGATACGAAGGAGCTGGTTGTACTTGGCCATGCGCTCCGAGCGAGCAGGGGCGCCAGTCTTGATCTCACCGGTGCGGAGACCGACGGCGAGGTCGGCAATGAAGGTGGACTCGGTCTCGCCCGAGCGGTGCGAGGTCATGACGGCCCAGCCGTTGGACTGCGAGAGCTGGACGGCCTGGATGGACTCGGTGATGGAGCCGATCTGGTTAATCTTGAGGAGGAGGGCGTTGCAAGCCTTCTTCTCGATAGCCTGCTTGATGCGCATGGGGTTGGTGACGAGGAGGTCGTCGCCGACAATCTGGATGGTGGCGGTCGAGTTGAAGTGGGCCCAAGCGTCAAAGTCGTCCTCGTGGAAGGGGTCCTCGATCGAGCAGATGTCGTACTTCTCAGTGTACGAGTGGTAGAGGTCGGCGAGCTCCTTGCCCGAGAGCCACTTGGACTCGTCCGAGTTGGGGTTCTTGAAGTCGAGGTCGTACTTGCCGTCCTTGAAGAACTCGGACGAGGCAACGTCAAGACCGATCTGGATCTTGCCAGTGTAGCCGGCGGCCTCAATGGCCTCGGTAAGGAGGTCAAGACCCTCCTCGGCGGAGGCGACGTTGGGGGCGAATCCACCCTCGTCACCGACGTTGACGGCGTCAATGCCGTACTTCTTGGCAATGACCTTCTTGAGGACGTGGTAGGTCTCGGAACCCATCTTCATGGCGTCGGTGAACGAGGCGGCGCCGGTGGGGAGGAGCATGAACTCCTGGAAGGCGAGGGCGTTACCGGCGTGCGAGCCACCGTTGATGACGTTGAACGAGGGGCAGGGGAGGATGTAGGGCTCCGAGACGCCGGCGAGCTGGGCAATGTAGGCGTAGAGGGGGAGGCCCTGGAGGGGTGTTAGCCGTGCTCTGTATCGGGTGCGGGCTCGGATCATGCGCTCGGATCACTAGATACGTGGATCTCTAGATACGTGGATCGTGAGGGATCATTTCAAAGGGCACTCACCTTGTCAGCGGCACCGGCCTCGGTAACGGCCATGGAGACACCGAGGATGGCGTTGGCGCCGAGCTTGCCCTTGTTGGGGGTGCCGTCGAGCTTGATCATGAGGTCGTCAATCTCCTTCTGCGAGGTGACGGGGAGCTTGGACTCGACGAGGGCGGGGCCGAGGACCTCRYYGMCGTTCTTGACGGCGGTGAGGACACCCTTGCCAACGTAGTCCTTGCCGCCGTCGCGGAGCTCGACGGCCTCGTGGGCACCGGTCGAGGCACCCGAGGGGACCTCGGCGTGGAACTTGCCCTTCTCGGTCCAGAGGTCAACCTGGACGGTGGGGTTGCCGCGCGAGTCGAAGATCTGGGTAGTGAGTGAGTTGCCTGCTGGGGGGTGGGTGGCAGAGAGTACATACCTGGCGGGCGAGAACCTTGGTGACGACAGACATTGTTGGGTGTGTTTTGGTGGGTGGGGGATGGAGGGATGGAGGAGTGAGAGATGTGAAGAGAAGGAGAAAGAAGGAGGAAGAAACGGGGGTCGACGCGGTTGATGATATACTCTGGGGTGGGGAGTCGTGGGAAGCAGCCAGAGCCGACGCCAGGCGCGTGGACATGGCTGGCTGCCACACGCACGCACGCACGCACGGTGAGTGAGTCGTTGCACAGTCTTGCAACGGCGGTCCGTCAGCCTCCGCACCCTCAGGGCCGACATGCCACACGTCACTGCTAAAAATTAACACGTCATTATCAGTTAGAGTGGGAGCCCCAGAATCTGGCAGTGGTTGGTATCGGCTTGTCGGCCTGTCGGACAATACCGCTATCCACTTCTCCAGACACTTCTCGGACCTCGTCGGGTACCCCCGGAATCATGGGACTATCCATGCTCCGAGCGCCCGGTTGGATGTGCCGGAGACGGCGGCGGCCACTGCCACGTCCACCACGCGACAACGACGAGGGACAACAGCGACGCGCAGTGCCACCGTGCACTGTCCGAAACGGCGCTCTGTGCATCCATCTCTTCTCCAATCGCTCCAATCGCTTTTTCTCTGATACAAAACGCTCCGTTTCTCCCTTGGTCGGGGCCACGTTGCGGGCGTGCGGCAGTTGCCCCCACCCCCACGCCGGCGTCGTCCAGTGCCGCTGCAGTCCTCGTGCCCAGGTCAAGCGGCCATCTCGACACCGGTCAAGGGACGCGTCCTGCCCCACGCCCCACGCCGGCGGCTACGCATGTGCCTAGGCGGTTATCTGCTCCAAGTTGCAGCACGTTTCTGGGCGCTGGGCGCCCGTAGTTGGCCCCGCCCCCCCCCCCCGCGGGCGCGCAAAAAAAAGAAAGAAAAAAAATGTGACAGGGTTGCCGCCGGCACCGGCATGGCGGAACGGTTGCCTCCGCTGCTAATACTGTTACTGCCTGCGAAGAGTGTTTGGCTCGCTCGTATCGTCTCGCGGCGACGCTCGAATCGAAAAGCAAGCACACATTATTCGGTCCGTTTTCTGCTATCTCACGTTGCTCTCATCTTTGTGAGCGAGATACCGCACTGACAATGATTGGACGGCACCGAGAGGCACGCCGTGGTCTCACTCTCTGACGCACTCTGCACTCTGTGACTCGGCGTCGCGGGCGTCGCGCCGACTGCGTCCCCCCAGGATGCCTCGCACCGCACGCACGCACGCACGCACGCACGCACGCTGGGCGGTCAAATCGCCGACGCCACGACGCCCGTCGCGAGGCCGGCGATGGTCTCGGCTTTGGAGATTGATCATATCTCTGCCGATGCCGAGAGACGTGATGACGCACGCACTCGTTCACTCATTCACTCACTTATCAAAGTACTCACCTCGCACATGACGTCCGTCGGTCGATCACGTCTCTGGCACAGATGGTAGTCACTAGTAGCTGTGCGCCAGTGGCACTCGGGGCAGGAAGATCTGAAACTGGCGGCCGCTGCCGGCGGCTGCGCGACGTCGCAGTATGCGGTGGGTGCAACTATGGCGCGCCGAGCCTGTCTCATGTCTTGCGTTGCGTAGAGTTGCGGAGAGTTGCGTTGCGTCGCATGACGAGCCTCGTGCCGTCTGCCGATCTGAGTGTGAACCTCCGGAGCTGGCGAGGGCTTGAGATTTGTTTGTCTGTGGCTGGTCCGGTCGCTTGCTTCGTATTATATTGTACGTTGTACAATGTGTGATATGCGGTTTTGTGATATGCGATACGGTGCGATACAGTGCGGCGTGGCATGAGACGCTCGAGCAATTGTTCAAGTGAACAAACCACAAACTTGGAGGCTGCAGCCACCTCTGCGTTGTCTGGCTGTTTGACCGCTTGAGCTGGCTGCTTGCCTGCTTGTCTGCTCGACTGCTTGTCGGATCGACTGCTTTTCTGCTTTCTCTGCTCGACCGCTCGAGTTGTCGTCTACTCGCTTGCTCGCGCTGCTGCTCGACATGTATCCACGCCCATGGGTGGACCTCGGATTGGAAGCTTGGCGAAATCCACCAGTGAACCAGAGACGAAAGAGAACAAGGACAGTGGGGAAAGTAGCCAGGGGTGTCTCAAATTGATATCGCTAGCGCAGTGGCTAGCTTCCGATATCACTAGCGCGCGCGAGGGAGAGAGTATGGAGTGTGCGAGTGGCCATTAGAGGTTACAGTTGCGTGCTGTGCGAGCTATGCCAGTCACGATTCCATACCGCAAACCCTAACGCGCGAGGTCGCGCGATCCGCGTACCGAGAATTCCACATGCCGTGTTCTCGCCTCGTGCGATACGTTCCTCGCTCCCCCAACGTGCCGAATGTTCATGTTCCGGCGATGCGACCGTGTGCTGCCAGTGAAGAACCGACGTTACGGCACGCCAGTCTCCTCGTGCCTTCTCCGATAGACGGGCACCGGAAAGGCAGCGGCGAGGAGCAGCGCGCGCGATCACGCGACCGGCGGAAAAGCTTCAGCAGGAGAGAGGCTAGAGGCGCAGGGTGGGTGCAGAGCATGCAGAGTGCGCAGAATCGCGACATCGACTCGTGTCGCACGACCTCGCGAGAGGCCACTACTGGCGCGTCCATTTTCGCCGTGTTGCTCGTCGGGCATCAGCACGGTCGGTCTGCAGGTTCGGCCGGACCGAGGAGCAGCGGAATGCCTGGCGCTTGCTGGATCCAGTAACTGCAGCCCGCCCCCAGTCCCTGGTCCATGCCTGAGGCGATACGGTATGCTTCTCACGCGACCACACGTTTGTGCTTTTTTTTCTTCGGTGTTGATTTTTTTTTTTTCCGTTGATTTCTCACTGCTCCTGCTGCTCCAACATTCCTCCTGCCCCTCGTTTTCCGTCGCTCACACGAGTGCCGCGAGCGAATGGCAGAGATAGAAGCCGCCCCGTGCCTCGCTGCCTCGCGCACCCTCGCCGCCCAGAAGCCTCGTAGGATCGTAGGGACGCGATAGCAACAGTGTGGCTGACCCGGACCAACCGTCTTGATCTCCTGCCTGTGCTGCCTGCTGCCATGCCATTATCGGCCATCTGCCAGCCGCAAGTGTCCGCTGCTCGACTGGGCTGCCCTGCCTTGCCTTGCCTTGCTGCTCGGGGAGCCGGAAGCCGCCGCCTCGAGCCGCCGCGCCGGCCTCTCTGCGCCGTCGCTAAAAATACAAATTCCGCACACACAAAGAAACGCTCAGCCGCGCCGAGATGGCCCAGTGGACGTCCTCTGGAAGTAGAGAGTGTCGGATTACACGGGTCTTGTTCGCTTCAGACGGCACTGTCCTGCGGCTGCCTGCCATTTGCTGTCGGCGAGTCGGCGAGTAACGATGTGTGCGGCTGCTGCTGTTGGTTGGAAATGCGCGACCGTGACACTGTTCACAACGCTTGGCGCTCGCGCACGTTCGTTCGTGTCGTGTCGCAGCGAGCTAGCGAATAGCCTGGACGCGCAACGGGGGCGTCATGAGCGCTGCAGGAGTGCAGGAAATAGAGAGAAATGTCTAAGGGATTTCCGGCGCGATGGCGGCGAGGTGCGCGCGCGCAGCAATGCAGTCGACAGCTCGACAGGCGAGCTGCTGTCGAGGCATGGGTGCCGGGTTATCAGGGACTCGGGAAGCACGCTCTCTGCATGCGCTGCTGCATACCGCGTTTAGCTCTATCATGGCTCATGGATCTATCCCACGCCGGCCACACGCCACGGCGAGCCCCCACGCATGGAAACGACAAGTGGCCGTTGGGAATGAAATGAAAATGAATGGCAAGGCATGCATTTAGATTAAGAGTGTGTATCGCTTGTATGGCTCGCTCTCCCTTGCAGCCGGGTACCGATACGCGATAGCCACCCAATCGAGACAAATAGATCCCAGGAGGAGTGGTTCGCGGCAACAGCGAGCGAGCTGCTGCTAGCTCCGATCCACCCCAAGTCTCAACCAGTCAGGAGCATGTTCAGGCTCCCAGACGCCTACGGCGTCATCGAGTGGTAGGTGTCCTGCAGGAGTAACCACCCGGCCCACAGGGTCCTGGGGAGGGCGGTCAGGCTTTGGGACCGCACGGTCACAGGTGGTCTGTCAGCCTGTCAGTGAGTGAGTGAGACAGGCAAAAACAAGGTTGAGGGAGAAACATGGGGGATAAACTGTGCTGGTTGAAGGAGAAGGCTTTTTACGAGAGAAAGTGAGAGCGGAAGCAACAGTCGGTCATTCCACGCGGTCGCTTCTCCGGGAGTAAGTAAGTTTTACGGGTCACGAGTGGGTAGGAGAGACGCATGGGGGTGGACGGGAGGGAGATGGAGGGATGGAGGGATGGAGATGGATGATACCGAGGATGGATATGACGATGGAGATGGAAAAGGGGCAAAGGAGAGAGAGAGAGAGAGGGAAGCCACTGCCACCACTGTATCCCTGGGCCCAGACTTTGCACGCAATATCTTTCCCTTTTGTGTGTGTGTGTAATCTGCCCAGCAGCAGCAGCAGAGGTATTATTTCGATTACGTACGACTCGCCCGGTTTCTCATCAGCTGCCATTGCCATTGCCATCCACTCGATCCATCCATCCATCCATAGATATCTCTCTTGCTCTCTTCCATCCCTTCACTCTTCAGCGCTACTCATCCCCCACTCTTCACCATCACCCTCTCTCACAACCACACTCTCTCTACTCTCTCTCTCTCGCTCTCTCTCATCGAACACTACTACTCCCCACACGGTCTCCACCACCACCACCACCACCACCACCACCACCACCACCACCACCACCACCACTCCACCCCCAGATAACCACCACACCCACGTTCCGCACCTACCACACCCGCTCCCATGACAGCGAAAGCGAAACCCCCACCGATATCCACCTCAAAGTCAATTACCCTCCCCTCCTCCTTCCTCCCGCTTCCCCCATCACTCCGAAACAACCGCTCCTTTGCCCAGCTCACCCGCCTCCTTGGCATCTCCGCCCCCACAGAGGCAACCGACAGCGGCAGCGAGGAAGACGATGATGATGATGAAGACCGCACACTGAGCAATAGCGGAGACGACGAGGGAGACACGCACAGCGATGTTGACGAAGAGTCCCTCATGTGGGATGCCCAGGTACGTTGACTGCAACATTCCGGCGCAAGAGCTACGCCGCCGCCAAGATTGTCGCCACTGACGCTTCCAAGACCGCCCTCATCGCGCACCAGCCTGCTCTTGCTGCAAAATATTACGCCACCGCGGCCCTTCCTCCCTACTGCTCTTCGGCTGCCTGCCTCGCTCTTGGCAACCTCCTTGCAAGAGGATCTGGCCTCGCCCAACAGGAGCCAGAGTCGTCCCCCTCCACTCCTCTCCAGCCCACCTCGCCCCGCTCTCCACAGGCCTCGTGGTTCCAGTCATTTTTCCGCACCGCCGAGCCTACCCCTCTCCCCCAGACTCCGACAGTCGAAAGCCCGATCATTGAACGCCGCCCGTCCCTAGCATCAAATGGTTGGAGCCTCCCCACTGACGGCAAGCGTGTTGTGCGCGATGTCGCCGGCATGGGCAAGGCAGGCGGCTGGCTAATCCTTGGCATCGGATGGATCATTGACGCGGAAGCCGCCCGCACCCACAAGGGCGCTCAGCCTATCCAGCCGAGCACCCACAAGGCCTCCAACGACGGTGAGGACGATGACGACGATGCCGACATTATCGTCTTCAAGAACAAGGGCAAGGGGCGCGCCCAGCCTATTCCCTACCAGCCAGCCTCTGCATCGACCGTGTCGTCCAAGGACTCGTTTAGCTCCCTCAACGACGAAACCGACTCGGACGGCGCAAAGATCAAGCTTCTCGTGAGTTGCATCGTGTTGCATGGCCTAACTCGCAGTACAACCTCATCCTTCCCCTCCTGCACATGTACCGTCATGGCCACATTCAGCACCATGACCCCGTCTCCCTCCCGCCCCTCGCCCCGTCGCAGCTTCCTCGCGTGCTCCGTCCCCAGGGCGATAACGAAAAGGGCCGCAACGTCTGGTCCCTCGGTTCGACCGTAGTCGCCAAGGTCCTCGAGCTGCCCCTGCTGGCCGCAACCGGCCTCAACAAGGAGGAGTCGATGAAGCGCGACGGCATTGTGATGGTGTGCAACTACATTGTGAGTTTACATGTATCGTGCTTTCTAACTCTCAGCGCGGAATCACCTCTCCTCCCAACATCGCCGAGGCCGCATTCAAGACCATCCTCCGACAGGGGCCTTGCGGCCTCGCTGTCGTCGACGACCTGCTTCGCCAGGCGTTCCGCCGTCTGAACACGCTCATCAAGTCCACCGGCGGCTCGCCCCTCTCGCCCTCTGCACTCGAGGGCTACCCCTTCCCCCTTGTGGCCGCCACGCCCTCGCGTCTAGTCACACGCAAGCAGTCGACGACCTCGTTACTCTCCCTCGCGGACAGTATGATGTCGGCGTCGCTGCGTGTGATGCCCGTCAAGTCGACTGCGTCCCTGGCATCGCTGGCGTCTGACCAGCCGATGGCGGAGCCGCACTCGGCCACTGACGGCATCGCCACCCGCAGCCTGCGGAATATCCAGCGTCACCAGCGTCGCATTACTGTTCAACAGCACGCTGCCGCGACCACCGCGTCTCACACATGGTGGCCATCGCTGCAGAGGTGGAATATGCCGCGTACAGCCTCGCAACACACTTCTGTTCAGCAGGAATCTGTTCCCGAAGAGGAGCCCGCCGAGCGCAAGCCTGTCCCAAAGGCGTCCACCCCGATACCAGCGGCCAAGGAGCGCCGCAGCAGCGTCATCCGCGCCGTGGCCTCATCGCCGCAGCTCACCACCCCCCGCCGCCTCCCCTTCGAACCCACCCACGCCGTCGCGGCCATTGACCCCGAGCTCGCCGCGCTCGAGCTCGCCTCAGCCCTCACCAAGCACGTCACCTGCGGCGTCTGCGGCGCGGGCGGTGTCAACTTCCCCAACTGCCGCAAGTGCGGCCTCACGTTCTGCTCGCGCAAGTGCCGCGTCGACGAGAACGGCGCCGGCAACGGAAAGAAGCACGTCTGTGGTGTCTGGGAGGCCCGCAGCAACCTCCCCCCACCTCTTTCTGGCGCTGCCGCTGCTGCTTCCGCCGCCGCCACTACCCCCAGCCCTACCCCCGCGCCTATCGCCGCTGCCCCCGCTGCATCGGCCGTGCACTCCGCCCCGGTCCCTGTCGCTGCCATCTAGGTAGCAGCACACCTCCACCCTCTACCCGCTGCAGCAATATGGATCCCCCGCGCTCACGAGAATGCGTGCTTGTACAGGACACGTGTTCGTCCGAAAAGGTTGTTGTATCATAATGGGCTAACCACCCCAATGCATATTCTGGCAATGCCGCCTAGACATTTGTGAGAGGGGAGCTGGAGGGTCGTGAGAAGAGCGCAGAGAGAGCAGATCTGCAGTAAGCGTCGTATGCTCAGATGAGTTTGCAGTTGAAGCGCGATGGGTTGCCCAGTCGGCGCTGCAGTGAGAGAGCAAGATCTGATCGATTATCAAAATGACGTCGGGAGGCCATGTCTGGGTGGGACCTGCCAAGAAACCTCCACTTTGGCCGCCTGTTTTTTGGCTTGATCTCGTCCGCAGCCACCGCCGCGGCAACCAACAACATCGGCCAACGATTACAGCACTCGCCGAGATTGATAGCAACATTTCTCCTCTAATCTAGAGCATTTCAGCGTCGTTTATTAGCGTTTCGTTATCTTTTATCTCCCCAGCTGGGCCCGATATCCGACACCTGCAACAGAGGCCACAGCGCACAGAACCCCGTATGCTGCTGCTCACGTCCGTACCGCGCCCGCACCCGCTGCTCCTCCTCTCGTCCGCCGCGCTCCTGCTGCTCGCGTACCTGTGGGCGCTCGTGAGCCGCCCGGGCGCGCCGGACTGGAAGCGCGCCGAGGACCGTACGTGCAGTGCCGCTCACGGCGGATACAGAGTGCTGACAGCCCCGCAGCGGGCAAGTACGGCTTTCCGTCATGGTACGCTGCGCCGGCGCCGGCGCCCGCGCTCCCGGCAAGCGGCGGCGAGGAGGGCGCGGCGGGTGCGGCGGACGCGCGGGGGCCGGTACCCAAGCTGAAGCCCCGCGCGCCCCAGGAGATCCTGTTCTTTATTGGTAAGCTAAGCCGGCCCTTGCAGTAGTAGCTGACGCTAGATCTCCCAGGTATGCGGCTCGCTTGCGCACGGGAAGAAGCTGACTGCAGCGACGTCCGCGCACTACGCCACCGCGCTCGCGACGCACGATGCGCTCGCTGCCCGCGGGGACGTCGTGCTCACGGCCGTGTCGCGCGCGGGAGCCGGCTGGGGCGGCGTCGCGAGCCTGGGGGACATGTGCAAGCGCACGCTCTGGCGCGTGGGACACGGTGCGTCCGCTCACGACTGCTAGCGCAGGGCTCGAGCTGACGCTGGCGACAGACGAGGGCGCGCTCCGGGACGTGTGCCCCGGCTCGGTTGTGGTAAAGTACGTGCCTCCCCGCCCCGCTGCGAGGGTGAGCTGTGCGCGGTGCGCTGACGCTGCAGCCAGGTCCTCACGCCGTCGGCCCCGCTGTCGGCCCGCGCAAACGTCAGTACCTTTACCTCTTTCGCAAGGGCAGGATGCGCTGACGAGGGCAGATCACGGTGCTCGCGGACCCGCAGGCAATGCTCTCGCGCGAGCACGCGTTCGAGAGCTTGAAGGCTCGCTTCGGCGAGCAGTGGGAGATGGGCCTGCTCGTCCATGCTGTTCCTTTCGTAGGTCCCGGTTCAAAAGTGTGCTGACAGCAGCCCGAGTACGTTTGGACCCACAGTCCTGCACGAGTCAACCTCCAGAGCGCCTTCAGCTGCCTGTTTGGAGCTCGTAGATCGGAGCTCACGCATTCTTTCACTTCAAAGCTCATGACTCGGGCTCTCTTGACTCACCATCACCTGACGCTGACGCCGCAGCCCCGCAATCTTCCACCCGACCGGCAAGCCGCAGCGGTCCGTGACGTACTTGCCGCGCGCGGAGACGCCAAAGTCTGCCTACCCCGCGTTCCCCGGCAGCAAGCGCTACGCTATTGTTGCCTGTGCGTACGTGCCGCCTGGCCTCACTGACCGCAGCCCCGGTGCCCAAGCTCCCCAAGACACTCAAGCCGACCGACGACGGCGTGTCCGCCGACTCGGTGGTGCGCCAGGCGTGGACGGCGCAGCAGCAGAGCGTCGCGCGGTCCATGGCGCGCGGCGGCGTGTGCCTTGTGCGTTGATTTCGATTAGCAAAGAAACTGACATGTTTGCAGTTTGAAGACTGGGCGACTGGCGCGCTGGACGCGCGCCTCGCGGCCGCGATGCTCTCGGGCTGCCTCGTCGCGACGGTGCCGCCCGACGTGGAGCGCGCGTCGCTCGCGCCGCTCGTGCTCCCTCTCTCCGCGGCAGACACTGCGGCAGAGCAGATTGACGCGGCACTCAAGCAGCTGACTGACGGCGACGCCGCGGCCCGCGTCCTTGCCGCGCTCGTGTATGCGCGCCAGCACCTCGTGCCTGCCGCGAGCGCCGAAGGCGTGCTCGAGGCGCTGGACAGCTTCGCCGCGGGTGCGCGCGGGTATCTGGTACGTTACTCTGCCTGCGCATCGGGGCCCACGGATGGATGACTGGCGCTGACTGCAGTTCCCCAAGGCGTTCCGGTGGACTGGAGATGTTGGCGGCGGCGGCGACGCGCGTGCGGAGTAGTGGGCATTAATTACATGTTAGCTGCGTTATGGTGGTTACAGAGTTATGGTGGTGCGTAGCGCGACGGGAGCGACAAGGTATATGGCGTTGCTGCCATGCACGCGTGCTGCCGGCCGTGACAGGCATTGTCAATGTCATGGATCACGGACCAAACAACGCGCTCGTGTCGCGACGACGGGATATATTATTCCCAGATCAGTGGCCTCCACCACCCAGGCCCTGGAGCTAGGCGCTGGGTGTGAATAATTGATGGAAAAAGTCACGTGACTGTTGACAGATCTTTGCAGCCGCCCGCGATTTTGAGCAGGAGCGCGCGTTGTTGTCCTCGCTGCCTACAAGGGAGCCGCATCTCGGACTCGGTCTTCTTCTTACTCCAACATTATCCTCCTTTGACAATTTTGTTGGACTCCCCCTTGCCACTTCTGCGACGTCGGTTGTCTTCTTCTTCGATCCAACCGATTCAGAAAACAAACACCAAGCAGTGAGGGTCTTTTTCTTTTTTTTTATGATGGTCACTTTTTTTTTTCCTGCCGCCTTGCTGACGCTGGCTCCTCTTTTGCACTCTGTTGTCTCATCTCACTTTGCCTCCACCCCCACAGCCTGCACAACCCTCTCCTCTTGATCCTTGCCCCCAGTTCAGCGTAACACAATGGTCAAGTACATTCTCGTTTGTGGTGGTGTCATCTCGTGAGTATCACGCCGTGGAGCAAACTTTGCCTCCGAGACACAGAACAGCAGGACTGACAGAACAGGGGCATCGGCAAGGGTGTTATTGGTGAGAACAGCAGCGGCGGCGGGGAGCTCGTTTGGACGCTCGCGCGCTAGGCGTCGAACCCCCACACTGACCCCAGCCTCGAGCACCGGTCTCCTCCTCAAGACCGCCGGCTACAAGGTCACCTCCATCAAGATCGACCCCTACATGAACATTGATGCCGGTACCATGGCCCCCACCGAGCACGGTGAGTAACTTTTTCTTACCTCCCGCAGCCAGCTGACTCGGCAGGTGAGGTCTACGTCCTCAACGACGGTGGCGAGACCGACCTCGACCTCGGAAACTACGAGCGTTACCTCGATGTCTCGCTCGGCAAGGACAACAACGTCACCACCGGCAAGGTCTACCAGCACGTTATCGAGCGCGAGCGCCGCGGTGACTACCTTGGCAAGACTGTCCAGATTGTCCCCCACCTCACCAACGCCGTCCAGGACTGGGTTGAGCGCGTCGCCAAGACCTCGGCCGACGAGACCGGCGAGGAGCCCGACGTCTGCATTGTCGAGGTGAGCAATAAAAAATCTGGCCTTGCAACTGACAGTAGCTCGGTGGTACCGTCGGTGACATTGAGTCGGCCCCCTTCATCGAGGCTATGCGCCAGTTCCAGTTCCGCGTCGGCCACGAGAACTTTGCCCTCATCTACGTCTCGCTCATCCCCGTTGTCGCCGGCGAGCAGAAGACCAAGCCCACCCAGGCTGGTATCCGCGACCTCCGTGGTCTCGGCCTTGTTCCCGACCTCATTGCCTGCCGCTGCGAGAACCCCCTCTTCCCCTCAACCATGGAGAAGGTCTCCATGTTCTGCCACGTCTCGCCCAAGCAGGTCCTTGGTGTCCACAACGTCCAGTCGACCTACCACGTTCCCCTCCTACTCCGCGAGCAGGGTCTCATCCAGTTCCTCCAGCAGCGCCTCAACATGGGCTCGATCCCCATCTCCCCCGAGCTCAAGAAGAAGGGCGACGACCTCATGGTCCGCTGGAAGGACATGTGCATCAGCTCGGAGCGCTTCTTCGAGACTGTCCCTATCGTCCTTGTCGGCAAGTACTGCACTCTCGAGGACTCGTACATGTCGGTAGTCAAGGCCCTCGAGCACGCCTCGATGCGCTGCGGCCGCAAGCTCAAGCTCCACTGGGTCGACTCGGAGGACCTCGAGCCCCAGACCGAGACTGCCAACCCCGTCCGCTACCACGACGCCTGGCGCGCCGTGTGCTCCGCCAAGGGTATCATTGTCCCCGGTGGCTTTGGTGTCCGTGGTACCGAGGGTATGATCGCCGCCGTCAAGTGGGCCCGTGAGCAGAAGGTTCCCTTCCTCGGCATCTGTCTCGGTTTCCAGGTCGCCGTCATCGAGTTTGCCCGTAACGTCTGCGGCCTCGAGGACGCCAACTCGTCCGAGCTCTCCAAGACCACCCCCCACCCCGTCATCTGCTTCATGCCCGAGATCTCCAAGACCCACATGGGCGGCACCATGCGTTGTGGTCTCCGTCCCACCATCTTCGAGCCCAAGACCGAGAAGACCAAGCTCCGCAGGCTGTATGGCTCCAAGCCCGTCGCCTGGGAGCGCCACCGCCACCGTTACGAGGTCGAGCCCAAGTACGTCGACAAGCTCGAGTCCAAGGGCAACCTCCGTTTCACCGGCAAGGACGAGCGTGGCGAGCGCATGCAGATGCTCGAGCTTGACGGTAAGTTTACCTAGCAAGACTTTGGACGCCATAGCTAACAGGTTGCAGACCACCCCTACTTTGTCGGTCTCCAGGCCCACCCCGAGTTCTGCTCGCGCCCCCTCAACCCCTCCCCTCCCTTCCTCGGCCTTATCGCCGCCGCCTGCGGCCAGTCGGTCCTCGACGAGCAGCTCGCCGTCCAGGCCAACTACGTTGACCCCCACCCCGAGAGCGCAAAGGTCGTCCCCGCCTCCGAGGCCGTCACCGAGCAGGCCAAGGGCCGCAAGCAGGCCGTCGAGGGCGTCCGCGTCAACGGCGAGACCCCCTCGGCCCCCACCGAGAACGGCGCCCCCATCAAGGCCGCCCCCGCCCCCACAAAGGCCTAAGCAGAGCACTTTGATTTGATTCGATTCGCTTCCATTTGCTTTGCCCCCCACATCCAACAACCAACCTCAACCCACTCACTTTTCATAGACGTGTACACTTTGGCTGTGCTGAGAGATAATGATGAATAAATACCATGTTCCGTTGGGAGAGCGAGCACGAGCGCGAGCGCGAGTGGGGAGCCTCTGGCAGGTTGCAGTCGGTGGAGTTTGCCCCGTCTCACCACAATTGGTGATTGGCGACAGTGCACAATAGGAGACCGTACAAGGGAGCAAGCACGAGGATTACGGCGCAAAGCGGCAGGAATGAATCTGGGTTCCCTTGCCACAGCGTGCCGTCGCGAATGCGAACACAAGCGCCAACAACGGCAGGGCAACAGAAGTTAGATGTGCGCGCAGGAGAGGCACGAGTGGTTAGCGAAGAGGTTAGATGTGCTGGCAGGAGAGTGTTGAGCTGGGGGGCATCCACATGTCTTTCTTCCCTGCTATTCTTCCTAGCTACGAGGCTTGCGCTCGGGTGCCGCAGGCGAGGCGCGCGACCTGCCGCGGCGGGGCGCACTCGGCGCGGATGGCGCTCGAATAAAATGATGTACATGGCTCAGAATACAGGCCACAGCGGTAAAAGTGGGAGTGCGCGCGAGGGCGCCGATGGGGGCGGACGGCCGCTCTGGCGGTAGCCGACCGATAGCGGACGGGGGAGGGGGCGGAGGGGTTGTCGTGGTGCGGGTGTGGAACGGGCTTAGTTGCCGCCGACCTCTGCATAAAGTGTCAGTTGTGCTTGTAAATGATATCCAGCAAGCACTCACGCTCGAGAAGAACCTCGATGACATCGCCGTCCTCGAGCTCGAGGTCGTCGGCTGTCTGGTGGTCGAGGATACGCTGTCCGTCGAAGAGAAGACTGCCGTCAGCGTTGAGGATACTGGGACGGGTTGGGGGCGAGGGCGGGGGCGCATGGCGCGGGGAGGGGGACGCAGCGGGCGTGGGAGCTGCCGCGTGTGTGTGTGTGTATGAGCGCACGGCGCAGCGTCCGGCTGCATACTCCTTGTTCTCCCTGTTCCCTCCTTTCCGACGCCAGCCTTTTGTTTCCACTCACCGGATGGCTGAAGCATCCTGTCCAACACGGTCGGCGTACGCGATCTGGAGCGTGAACATGGGTTTAATGGGTTTGGGGCTTAGAACGCACCTTCAGCTTGTTCAGCTTGGTGGTCTTCTTGATCTTGAAGAACACCTCGGATCCGTCAGTGGCGCGGATCTTGATGTTGAGTGTGTTGTCTAAACATTAGCGACAATTGCACAACAGATGACATCAACAACACAAGCCGCCGTGGGTGGGTGGGTGCGAGTCCGAGTCAGTACGCACCGTCGGCCTTGGGCTTGACGTCGGGAGCGGGGGAGCCAGCGTCGGACATTGTTGATTTGTTTGTGGTGGTGGTAGAGGTGGAAGCGGTGGAGAAGAGACTGTTGATGGGTTGATGTTGACGAGTAAGACGGGGCGGGGGGCAAGACCGCAAACGCGTGAGGTGAGCCGAGGGTGGAGGGAGGGCCACCAAAGCACTCACTCAGGGAGGGTGGCCTAAGCGCCACGCGTCGGAGTTATGCAAATCTCCGCAAGTGGTGATTATAAGTCTATTAGATTTTGATTACAAACATGATTTCTAATTGGGATTGAATTGCGGCACCACCCACCCCCAGCCCCAGCCTACGCAGCCGGCCGGGTGGAGAGACGGAGAGATGGCTCATTGACATCACCGCCTGCCTGGCTGCTGCTGCCGTTTGTCTGCTGCTCATCGCGACCTCGCCGCCTTCAGAAAGAAAAAGAAATCACTTTCAATCCATCCAGCGGATATCCCATCTCCCACCCACCCCCATCCATCATCCCGCTCGGCACCTCCACCACCCCGAGCACCCTCCCCCCTTGACACCCCGCACACATCCCCAGCCCCCCGGCCCTCCCCGCGCATCGCATCGCCGACGCGTCTCCTGTCCCCGTCCACTCGTCGTTGGGGCTCACTCTACCCCGAACGCGTCTCCTATTAAAAGTTCGAGACCCCTTCTCGCCAGGTCTTTGGGCTCGTGCTCTAGTCGCCCGCCCGTCCACCTCCCCTCACTGCCGCTCCCCTCGCGCGCATCACATTTCTGCGAGCGACACGCTGTGAGTATCCGACCCGACCGCGCGTCCCCAGGACCCCGCCTCCGCAAGGTGACATGCTGACCACCTCCACCTCCACTCGCTACGACAAATGAACGGCACACGTCTGGTTTCGCTCGCTCCTTGTTATCTACTGTAACTCCCTGTCCCATCCTGCATCCTGCATCCCGTCCTTCCACACGTCCGGCCCGTGTGCCCATCGCCCACACCCAACCCAACCCATTCATTCCACCCATCCTCTGCTACTGCTCTTCGCAAACAGGTCCCGGCAGTGAGAGTATGCTGCAATGCCCCGCCGCGTCCTGCCCCCCGCCGTCGCTGCACCACTCCCGCCCCCTCCACTCTCGCCGTTAGTCCAGAAGCTTCGTCAGGACTGGCGATGGGCAGGCATCAGCCAGTTTGTCTACACCTTCTCGGACGCATTTGGCCTCGTCGACTGGGAGATTGAGGCAAGTGCTGTCGATGCCTTCACTTTATTAACAGCCAGTCACTCGAGAAGGATCTCGACGGAGCCGAGGACTTTGTCCTCCCCGACCTCGTCTCCAAGCTTCTCGTCGCCTTGACATGGAATCGCCAGATCAAGTGAGTTGGAACATGCTTCATGCAACTAACCCCCAGCCGCCAGAATGCGTTCGAGAACCTACGCAAGCAGTACATCAAGCGCGATCCCGAGCGCAACCCACTCGGCACGCTCGAGGAGCCCATCGAGTGGGCTACTCTCGGCCTCGACCTGAAGGTCGGCATCCTGTGGCAGCTCTGCGAATGGCAGATGGTTGAGCCTGCGCGATTCCGCTCGCTGTTGAAGACCGAGGAGGAGGCACCGTCCTGGGTATGATGCGGTTGGGGGACACCAACACTGACCTCACAGCGAGTCGACCCCGTCGGCTGGGACAAGCAGGGTAACACCTACTACCTCTTTGACGGTTGGTACCGGCGCGCGCGAGTCATTGTTCTTTACTGACATTTAGACAACCGACTGTGGATCAACCGTGCCCGCCCGCTGCCGCCCCGCCCCGCGAAGAAGTCGTCGCAAAAGGCCAAGCGTGCGGAACGCAAAGAGCGCAAGGCGAACCCGCCGCCACAGCGCTCGCACAAGAAGAAGGAGCCCCCCACGCCCGTGAAGAAGGACGACGCATCACCGCCCGCGACTCCCCCAGTGGCGCTGCTCGATGCGTCCCCCATCATGACCGGCTCGCGCAAGCGGAAACAGGTCGTCTTCTACGGCAATGTCGTACCGACCGTACAGGCGCTCAAGCGTGGTGGCCCGCCGCCGGCGCAGCCGACTCCTACGCGTGCCGAACGTGCAACACGGCGAACCTCGGGTCGTGGCGCGCCGGCCGAGTCGCCTTCCAAGCCGCCGCCCCCGCCGCTCCCTCGCGGCACGCGCGTCAGCCGGCGATTGCACAACGTCGATGACGACTGGCAACAGGTGCCTACAGAGTGGCTGAACGGGTCGTCGTCCAAGAGCAAAGCCAAGGCCAAGGGCAAGGCTGCTTCTGCTGGAGACGACGACGACAGCGATCTCAGCGATTTAACAGACGAGGAGACGCACGAGGCGCTCGTTCAGGCGAGCCTCGGATCCCCCGCTAAGGTAAGCTATCGTCTTGACGGCCGGCTGACAAACAGGACGAGCGCGCAAAGAGTGAATCCCCTCTGTCAGAGGCGCCCGTCCCGACGTCAGACCCCGCTCCAGAGGAGGACGAACAGATGGACGTGGACGAGGAGAAGCCCGTCCCTGACGAGGAGCCGCTCGAGATGGATGAAGAGGCGGAGGTCAAGGAGGAGGCAGTACAGGAGGAAGTCAAGGAGGAGCCGGAGCTGGACGAGTTTGACGAGATGATCAAGCACGCGATGACAGTGCCCGAGGGCTTCATCGAGTGGGAGACGGTAAGTGTAGCGTTGACATAAAAGCTGACCGCAGGTATGCGTCACCCTCTACGAGTGGCAGACTTTCCCCGAGCAGTTTGCCAAGTCCAAGCACCCTGACGAGAAGGCCTTGTACCGCCTGCTAACGGACGAGGTTGGTCCCCAGATCATTGAGGTCCTCAAGGTCAGTTATTGATACCCATGCCCCGCTAACAGCGCAGGACAAGGAGCTCGAACGCATCAAGCAGGAGGCGATCAACAACCGCAAGCGCTCCTCGCGTATCGCGACCAAGGAGCTGGAGCGCGCCGAGCTTGTGCGCCGCGAGCAGGCCGAGCGCGAGATGGAAGAGCGCATGGACCGCCTGCGCCACGAAGAGGAGGAGAAGGCGCGCGAGGAAGCCGAAGCGCTCGAGGCTCAACGCGCCCGCGAGGCTCGCCTGCGTGAGCGCGAAGAGCGCATCCAGGCACGCAAGCAGGCAATCCTGGACCGTGCCGAGGCGGAGGCGCGCGATAAGGAGAAGGCCGAGCGCCGCCGCGAGCGCCGCAAGCGTCGCCGTGACGGCGAGGAGGTGGACACTTCCAGCGACGAGGGAGACGGCGGAGGAGCGGAGCAGCAAGGCAGGAGCTCGGCCGCCGCGACACCCGGCACCGCCCCCGGTACTGGCGCCGCGACGCCAGCCAGCGGCCAGGGCTCGTGGGAGCTCAAGTGCGAGGTGTGCAAGCAGCACGGGTGGAACCTCAAGGACATGGACGATCTGGTGGGATGCGACGACTGCGGCCGCTGGCAGCACGTTGACTGCCACGACCGCCGTGACAAGGCCGCCGGCCGCCGTTTGCGTGACTGGGACCAGGTCGACTTCCGCTGTCAGGAGTGCGAGGAGCGCGCGGAGGCGAAGCGCCGCAAGCTTGAGGCGCCCCCGTCCCAGCCTGTGCAGTCTGGCGCTGTTCCCGGAGGTGCACTTCCTACCCTGCCCGGACAGCAGCGCGTTGTGTACGCCAACGGCCACGCTCAGGGACACTCTTACGCCCCGCAACCCGCGCAGCGTCCTCCGACCGCTCCCTTTGTTCAGCAGTACCCCCCGCAGCAGCAGCAGCAGCTATTCCGCCCCACTCAGCAAGTGACCACCGCCCCCGCTCAACCAGTACCCACCCCAGGTCCCCATCTCGCGGCCCCCACACAGTTGGTCCACCCCGTGCACGTCCAGCCCCAGCTCCATCGACCGGTTCCGGCGGCCCAGCCAGCTCCTGTCGCCCAGCCTCAGCCAGTTCCGCCGCCCCCAGTCGCGGCTCCCCCCATCCCGGCACCGCAGGCTCCAGTGGCTCAGCCCCCCGCTGTGCCGGCCCCTAGGCCTGTCGCTGCCGTCCCCGTAGGTATGCCCTCTGCACCCGCGCCCGCTGTCGCTGCGCCTGCCCCGGTGGCTGCCCCAGTTGTCGCCGCCCCGGCAGTCCCCAGCGCCGCTGCGCCTGCCTCTGTTGCGCCTCCCAGGGCCGCAGCTGCCATTGTGGCTCCGCCGGCAGTGGTGGTTCCTGCCGCCGCAGCTCCTGTGGTTGCTCCTACTCCTGCCATTGTGGCCAGCGTCGCTGCTCCGGTCCCCAATGCGGCTCCCGCTCCGTCTACCGCAGCAGCTGCCCCCGCTGTGCCTCCTGCCGCTACCCTTCCAACTCCTACTCCCGCAGGTAGCTCGGCTGTCCTGTCGCCGCTCCCTCCCAGCGCACCTGTCCCTCCCGCTCCTGCTCCTGCAGCTGCGACAGCTCCTCCCCCTATTTCACCGCGCGCGGCACCCGCGCCTGCGCCAGCGCCTGCGTCCGAGCCGCAGCCGCAGCCGCAGCCCAACCTGTAATAGAAACCATAGCCATATCTCTGTGCTCATGCAGCATGTGCTCGAGAGCAAGCTAGTAGAGAGCGTCTGTGCTACAGTACCTCCTATGCATTCATGCTTTTCACCTTGGCAATGACCAACTACCCGACAAGTCAGCCGCGCTCACGCTCCGTGCCACATTGCACCAGCCATCGACATGTCTCTCTGTCATTGGGAAATCCGGTTCATATGCCTTGCTGCTACTACATTTATAACTCTTTTAAGTTCGTCGTGGGGGGGTGTTTTACAGCTTAGAGCTTGGCGGATCCCGAGCCCTCAATGTCCTCGTACATGGCGTCAATCTGCTCGGCAAAGGCCTGGGCGGCAACGTTGCGCTTGACCTTGAGGGTGGGGGTCATGAGGTCGTCCTCGAAGGGGCGGATGCGGGCGTAGACGCCGCGGATCATCTCGTAGCCGTTGAGCTTGTTCTTCTTGCCGACCTTGGCAAAGTCGTCGACCATCTTCTTGCGGATCTTGGGGTCCTGGAGCGCGGCCTCGAGGGCGGGCACGTCTGTGGGGTCGATGGTCTTGCCGGTAATGTCGTGGACGAGCTTGGCCGCGAGGGCGGGCTCGAGGATACCAATGGCAACGAGCGACGAGCGGAGCGAGTCGGCGTGCACGAGAAGAGTGGCGTAAAGCGGGTTGAGCGCGTAAATGCCCTCAATCTTCTCGAGCGCGACGTACTCGCCCTGCGAAAGCTTGACGACGTTCTTGACACGGTCAATGATCTTGAGGTGGCCGTACGAGTCGACCTCGGCAATGTCGCCAGTGTGCATCCAGCCGTCGGCGTCAATGGTCTTCTTGGTGTTCTCGGGGTCGTGGAGGTAGCCCTTGAAGATGTTCTCGCCGCGGAGGCAGAGCTCACCACGGGGGTTGGGCGAGTCCTTGTGAGTGTAGCCCATCTCGGGGACGTCGACGAGCATGACCTCGTTACAGGGTTGGATCTGGCCACAGGTGCCGGGGGCGGCAGTGTCCTGGGGGATACCCTTGGAGCAGGTGCCGATGGTCTCGGTCATGCCGTAGCCCTGGACAACATCACACGAGAAGCAGATCTTGAGGAACTCGTGGACAGTAGCCGAGAGGGGAGCGGCGCCCGAGCACATGTAGATGACCTCGCCACCGATAAGAGCACGGAGCTTGCGGAAGACGAGGGCGTCGTAGACGCGGTGGGTGATGGCGCCGGTAGCGCGGTAGTTGGCGAGCTTGGTGGCGACGGCGCGGCGGAGGAGAGCACCCTTGAGGCCGGGAGTGTCCATTTGCATCTTGACAGCCGAGTGGATGCGGTTAAAGACACGGGGGACACCGGGGAAGAAGTGGGGCTTCATGAGGGCAGCGTCCTCGAGGAGCTTGAGGGTGTCGCCGGTGGAGAAGCAGATGGTTCCGTCGCCGTACATGACGAGAATCTGGAGGAAACGCTCGTAGACGTGGGCCAGGGGGAGGTACGAGAAGAAGCGGTACTCCTTGAGGTTGACCATCTCGGTCGAGACACCGTACGAGGAGGAGATGATGGCCGAGGTCATGTTCCAGTTGGTAAGAACGACACCCTTGGGGTTGCCGGTAGTGCCCGAGGTGTACGAGATGGTGGCGATGCGCTGGGCGTCGAGCTCGCGCTCGTCGGCGAGGGGGCCGGGGGCAACGTAGTTGGCGGCCTCCATACCCCAGCTCTCAAACTCGGCCATGTCGAGGAAGAGAATACCGAGCGAGCCGGCCCACTGGGTGACGACGTCACGCTCAGCGGCAGAGATGGGGTCCATCGAGACAACGACGCGGAGGGCGGGGCAGTGGGGGGCCATCTTGAGGACATCGGTGAGGTGGTTGGACGACGCGACAATGATGGGGATGGGGCAGTGGTTGGTAATGTACTGTGCGGCGTCGGGGCCGAGGGTCTCGTAGAGAGCGACAGAGACGAGACCGTAGGCCTGGCAGGCGAGGTCAACGACCTGCCAGTCCTCGCGGTTCAAGCTCCAGACACCAACGGCCCATCCACGGCGAGCGCCCTTGTTGAGCTTGTTGCCGTAGGTGGGGATACCGTCAAAGGTGATCTCGGGGGGCGAGACGACATCAGCGGGGAGCTTGGGGTCGCGGAGGCGGCCGAGACGCTCGAGCGAGAGGAGGGCCGAGCCGAGGGCGTTACGGCGGGCCTGGACGGCAGCGTAGGTGGTGTCGACAGTGGCGGTGCTGTAGGAAGGGAGCTCTCCGGGCTTGGCGGGGTTGAGGACACGCTTGCGGAACAAGGGCTTCTCGGGGTGGCGGGCGACGGCTAAGACGCGTGAGCACGAGCCATCCGCTGGTGCAGTTGCCACCATAACCGGTGGCTGGCGTTAGAACTTACACTGCTCAAAGATCTCGAACAGGGTGCCGGCCACCGGCAAGCCGTTGTCGTCAAAGCGGAGGACGGACGCGTCCCAGGTACCTGCATGTTAGTGACATCCGGTGAAGCGGGCACGGCACGCGGTCGACGCGGTGGGTACGTACCGTTCTTGAAGTAGGCTGTGTGCGTCAGTGAGATGCAGGAGAGGACTCGGAGAGCATTGTTCAACTTACTGCTGGTGGTGCTTGTCTCGGTGCCGGGGACGGGCTGCGATGGGGGTGAGCTAGATGCTGCTTGAATGGATGAAGCTAGCGAGACATACGACACTCTGGGTCTTGAGGTCCATGTCCTTGGGGTAGGGGTAGAGCGGCATCTTTGTTGTTGTTGTTGTTGTTGTTGTGTAGAGAGAGAGTGGGAGAGAGAGATACAGAACAGAGAAGAGAGGAGGAGGGAAAAGTCAAGAGAATGGGGGGTCGTGATAGGTAAGTAGGCAGTGATAGCGCAAGACGAGGTTGCCGGAGTGTTAAAGAAGAGAGAGAGAGAGAGGGGGCTTTCTGATGTGGTGGAACCTGCGTGGAGACGATGACATCGACACGGAGCTTGTTTTTAGTGCACAGGGTAAAAAGACCATCAACAGCTGCTGCTGCTGCTGCTCTGATGCCAACTTTTGGCTGGGTGGCTGCTGCAGCCATTGTCTTGCCCGGCTATCCCGGACACTCTTTTATCCGGGCATGTGCAACCACCAGCCAGGTGGCTACCTGCCTGCCTGCCTGCCTTCCAGATACGAGCAACGCGGCGGCCTCCCTCCCTTGCGCGCGGTTCCAGCTCGACAGCCAGCCAGCCAGCCAGCCAGCCAACCAACCACGCTCCGCAGACCACGCCCGCGACCCAGCCAGCCAACCACTGCCGCCCTCGGCCCTCGGTCTCTCGGTGCACGCGTCACCCCAGCCGCCAGTTCCGGGGGCAGCAACCGACACGCCGCCACGCGCCGTTCCCTCCCAGCCAGGCCACCCAGGTGCAGCCAGGTGCAGCCAGCGCGAGCCAGCAGCCAGCAGCCAGCATCCAGGCTGCAGGTAAAGCAGCCGGCAACCACCAACAGCCAGCCCGCAGCGCAGGGTAACCAGGCCTCAAAGGGCCGCTCCATGAGCACAAACCGCAAAAACCGGTGGCCGGCTACTAAAACCGCGACGCCAAGCTCATTTCACTCGTCACTTGCTCACGCTCACGCCGCCACACCGCTGCATGCTGCCAAATGCCTACCTGCCTACCTACCTGCCCGTGTCTTCTGCTTGCGCGTTCCTCGTTTGCCGTCGACCTTGCTGGCTGCCAAGTTAACCGGGACGCGGGCGTGGGTCCCCGCGCATCCATTCTGCAACACACCCCCTGGCAGCTGCCAGCTTTTCTTCTCGCTTCCTATCGCCCTCCCTGCGCGTGCCGTCGCGTACCGGACCGCGTACCGCACAGGAGCATGCAGCCAACAACATCTTGCCCAACATCTCGTTCACCCTGTGGCAACCCCTCTTCCTCCGGTCCGTTCGGTACATTTACTTGCATCTCTCAACTGTTCGGGGTATACTACTGCTGGCTGCCCTTTAAACTAAACCGGTCGGTGACAACCGTGGAAATGACGTGGTTGTGGTCGGGAATTACAACCGCCTCTATAACACACATGCCTAGTCCTTACGCCTTCTTGGCCTCACTGCTGGCCTCGGTCGCCGCCGCCGCCGCCGGAGCGGGCGCGGCAAGGCCCTCGGGCGCGGGGACCGCCGGCGAGCCGATGGACGAGAATGCGGGGGAGCGAGCGGGGGTGGCGCCGGCATCTCCAGTTGCCGCGGCGGTAGCATCAGAGTCCTCTCCAGAGTCCATGTGCGAGTCGCCGTCACCGTCAACCGCCTCAAGCTTGGCACCGCTGTTGCCGACGACAAGAACCTAACGAGCAATTAGTATTTATAGACAAGCATCGCAGGGTTACGACTCACGGGGTTCTCAGCCTTGGGGTCGACAATGTGCAGCTCGTCCTCCTCGTCGCTCTCGGCATGGCGGAAGGTGATGCCTGATGCGCCAAGGATGCTGGCAATGTTGGCGAGGCCACCAGCACCGGCGAAGCGGAAGCCACCACCGCCAAACTCAACGGGGGCCCTCGGGGGACCGAAAACGTCGGGGATCGACTCGGGGGTGTCACGGCCGACTAGCGGGTTAGTAGCTGGCACAGGAGTATTCAGACGCACCCTTCTTCTCCACACGCTCCTTGACCCAGGCACGCCACTCCTCGACGGTGCGGCCGCCAAGAAGGGCAACGATAACAACAGTCATGTTGTCGCAGCCAATGCCACCAGTGTCAGAGTCCGAGGCAAGGCACTTGACCATGAGGTCCTCGCAGATCTTGCCAATCTCATCGCCGTTGGCGACCGCGCGACGGACAAAGTCAGTGACCTGCTGCGACGAGAGGCAGTCCCAGATACCTGACGTCAGTAGAGTTCTGCCTTTTGTCACGCACCGTCACAGGCGATAACGATAAACTCCTCCTCGCCGTCAAGGGTATGGCTGAGGATCTCGGGGTCGGCAGTAACAATCTGCTGCTCGGCGGGGAGGGTGAAGTTCTGCTTGAACTCAAAGTCGCCAATGGCACGCGACAGCGCGAGGTTACCTGAGACGTTAGACATGTGGAGGATGTACTGTCATTGCACACATACCGTTGACACGGCCAAACTCGACAAAGCCTCCAGCGGTGGTGATACGGGCAGTCTCCTCCTTGTTGGTGGGCTTGTGGTCGTTGGACATGGCCTTGGCCTCGCCCTGGTAGCCGAGAACGGCGCGCGAATCTCCGGCGTTGGCCTGCGGGGTCAGATGGCATCCGGTGACTTTCCGCCAAGCCACTTACCACAATGATGCGGCCGTCGGGAGTAAAGAGGGCCACGACGGCAGTGCAGCCCGAGGGGTCATTGAAGAAGTTGGGGTCTGCGGTTAAGAGGGTATTCAACAACAGTGCAACGTACCAGCGCGGAGGTCATCGTCGCTCTTGAGAAAAGCCTGTTTGAGCGCCGACTCGTATTCGCCGTTCTCTGACGCGTTAGCTTTCCAAATCCATGCCCCATAACGCACTGTAGTCCTCGAGGTTGGCGAGACGGGTGTGGAGGGTCGAGCCGGTGAACTTGGCTACAGTCGAGCCACCGTGGCCGTCAAAGACACCGGCGAGCGCGGGGCCCTTCTCCTGGGAACCGTCGTTGGTGACTGTCGAGCCAGCGGGCTGCTCAGGGATCGACTTGTCGGCCGCCAAGGTCGAGCCGCCGGGGGGGAGATAAAGGTGGACAGTGTGCGAGTCCTCCATCTCTGTTCATGTCAATTGGCTGTGCGATGGCTCTGCACAGAGGGTACCCACGTATACGCCATCCCTGCATGTCAGACAGTCCCACCCAGTACTGTCCCTGGCGAACGACGACTGTCGTGTGCTTCTCGGTGACTGTTCGCGTGATTGATCAAGTTGGTAGCGAGGGGCGCGGAGCGGAAACACTAGGTCAGTACTTTGCATCACACGAGCAGCGCGAAGCTGGTGCAGACGAACCGGGCTCGGAAAGAGTTTGACCCTGGTAAACAAGTCAGCACAAGGGATTCTATCAACACGGCACGGGTGGCGCGCAGACGACACGCGGCGGCGAGCAGATGCGATGAGAGCGCGCCGCAGCCGGGCGACGCGTCGAATGCAGTGTGAGTACTAACCATGGTGGCTTATCTAGTTGAGGAGGGGGGGGAGAGAGGGAGCTGTGATGGTGTGGGGTTGAAAGGAATGCGAAGACGACTGGTGGATGGATCGAAAGGTCGGCCTGGCGGTTGTGGTTGCGGAGAGGGACAACAAACAGCGAAAGGAGAGCGCGCGCAAAAGGAATCGGGGAGTATCGAGTGATGCGTGGATGCAATGCCGATGCTTGATTGTGCGTGTGGTATGCGCGTTTGTGAAGAGTGAGAGAGGGGGAGTTGTTGACAGAGGGGGGGGAGGATAAACAAGAAAGGTGGGTAAAGGGGGAGCAGCTGTGGGGGGGGGGAGTGAGAAGAAGAAGATGGTGATGATGTTGTGGGGTGGGTGAGTGAGCCAGCGAGCGAGCAGAGGGAGGACACGCAACTCGAAAGGGTAAACGGGACTCGCGGTCGCCCCTTTTCTAATCCTGTTTTATTAAAGAGTGGTTTTTTTTTCCTAATTGGCATTTGATCCCAGCTTATTACACTAGTCGATAACTGAATGCGGTGGCGAGTCGCCACTGGTCCACTGGTCACTGGTCACTGGCTGGCTGCCTGTCTGCCTGCCTGCCTGCCTGCCTGGCTGACGCTATGAAAAAAAGCGGAACCTAAAATCAGCCTCCATCCTCTGTAATACAGCCCATAAAACCTGCCATAATGCAGCTCAGGGTAACCAACCGTGTTTCGGCCCTGATGCAGACGGCCAGACCCACGTCCATCCACGTTATGTAATCTCCACCAAAAAAAACACGCGATTACATACGCATGGCAGTCTCACAATCACACACGCGCCGCGGACTTGGCCGTATGTAGATCAATTGATCGTCATGACGCCCCTCGAGCCACCCCCACCCCTCGCCCTTGCTTGGCATACTCCTTCGAGTGGCACTGCCGCACAGCGCCCCCAGAAGCTCACAGTCTTGAAGAGCTCACTACTCATTGCTGGATAAGCCATGTCAGAGCTCGGCCTGCTGCCCAACTCCGCCATCAGGACCACCATACCCCATCCTGTTCTTCCGCTTGTCGTCATCGCACACTTGTCCTACAGATCCTCGCCTTTGTCCCTCTTGACGTATTCCCCACTAGCCCATTGCTCCTGACCTCTGGGGCGCACTCGACCTCTGGTCGAGCTAATAAGCCCAATTAAAGCTACTTTTATTCCTGACATATTGTCGTGAGGCGTCAGACGCAATGGCTCCGGACTAACACATTCCATCAGTTTGTCAGGTGCATGCTAGAGGCGTATCTACATGCCCAGAGACGACTCGTGTCCCCGTGCTGCAGTGAAGCCCCAGCGCTCTCCCACAACTTGTTGGGATCATGTGCCGGGGCTGAGAAACAGGCAGAAATGAGTCTGAGCAGGCGCCACTTTCACGGCCGTCTTTCACTCCTCCGCAGTAAGTTACCAGAGAACACGTACCCGGGCACGTTTCAGTCGCATCTGTGTCTGACAGATGTGTTGCAGCATCTCGCGTGACCATACCGTGCCCACTGCGTGAGGACGCTATTGAAAACCGGACGGCCCAGCCAGGGCGAAGTCAAGGGATGGAGGAATGTTTTTCACTACATTTATTATTCTTACTATATATATTCAAACCCCGACGTGGCAGCCTTCGGCCCCGTCCTGCGTGTTGTTCGTCACACTGTGTCGTACCAGCTAGTAGCCGTCATACAGAGAAGCGGCGGTACATTGTACGGTGTCGTACCACAAGGCTGGTCAAGCCAGCTGGGTCGTGCAGCCTTCGCCATATTGACGACCGAGCGACATTGAACGGCCGTCGGCTGCAAGCCCCCCTCTGCGGGGACACAGACCACTATCAGATAAGCGGGGTGGCACTGCCATCAGGCAAGACAAAAGCAAAAAAGCAGCAAAAGGCCTCGAGCTTGCAGCACCCGGGCACACGAGGGCGAGGAGCGATTGACGCCAGAGGCCATGTACCTCAACTATCACTGCACGCATCTGTCCAAGCACGCCGGCACGTCAGAGGACCCGCGGCCTCATCCCCAACCTTCCACGACTCAACGACAGCAGCTCGCTGCCGCGCTGGCCGCGCGTGGCGCATGTCGCCACCATGCCGTGGCCAGCGTGCCACGCGCACAGACGAACCGAACAGCGCTGCGTGACCTCGGTGGCCAACAGACCGCTGCAGCACACATCCCAATGACAGAGACGCCGTTCCCCGCCACACGCCTGCCCGCCACGTTGGGTACACGCTCAGTGCGGTGTATTGAGCCACCGTTATTCGATACCTGGAACGGCCTGGCTTGCAACCTGGCGAAACGTGCCGCCCTTTAGCCAGGAACCGGACGTCTCGTCCCTCATCTCATCCGCGACCGAGGCGCTCGCAGGCAGGCCGAGGACGCACGACGTGCAGCTGCGTCACGCGGGACGAAGGACACCCTGCATGGCCAGCCAGGAGACTGTGTACGGTGCGTCTACTTGCGCAGCGCGAGTTTGACGTGGGAAATGCGGGCCTGATTGCTAGGCACTCTGGGAATGACCGCGGGCATGTCGGATCTGGCGGCCTCGTCGCCTCGCTCCTCGCGCTGGGCTGAGCCAAGGAAGCCTACGCCCATCGCGCGGTATGCAGAACGAGCACAGGCGGTACCGGTGGCGCCACCAGGAAACAGTCCACGATCGTCCAGCAGAGCCAACGAGACAAGCACACACTGGGAAGCTGCCCCGCGACCAGACATGCATTCTGAGAGCCACGAAAGGGAATGTGCACAGGCGGGCATGGATCGCATAGACCGCGGGCGCGGCGCGTGAGGACGCGTTTGGCTGCTCGCCCCGCTCGCGAAAGGACAAGTACAAAGCTCTCCGCACAGGTACGGCCGATGATCAAGGGTGCCACTGGTGATTACACAGGGCGCGCGGGCGTGCCGGCCTATGATGCGTGCCGAAACGGCGGCGCAGGCTCCAAGCTACAGATGGCTGGCACATGTCCATGGGGCCCTATTGCGCAACTGCGCGGAGACCTGGATGGAGCCTGCAAGCCAGGGCGCTGGGCGCGGGCGCGCAAGAACCAGAACCACGGACACTGGTCACGCCAACCGGAGCAGACACACAAATCGAGAGCGACTGCTCAGCAGCAGGTCAGCGATCAGCGACGTGGTGCATTGGTCGCATCGCATGTAGTCACTGTACAAGGTGCACACACCAGTAACCTGCACTGGCCAAGCCAGAGGCTAGGTGTGATGGTGCGGTGGACGGGCAGCTATGAACATATCAACTTCAAGACACGAGATTGGCTGTGGGGGATGGCGAATGAGTGGGTATCGCTGGTATGCCCACTCACTGGCAGCCACTGCAGCTTAGTGGTCTCTACACTGACTCGCACATTCTCCATAGCCTCCAGATTAGGTGCATTATGCATAGGAGTAGCTTGCACAGTGTGGGGTATGCGTTCCAGCAAGCTGCAAGATGGCCGCTCACCTACATACGAGTGGCAGGCATGCAAGGCACACGCCGGGCAACACGCATCTATCGGCGATACGCAATGTCCGACAAGGGAAGGCTCCCGCCTCTCCACGCTGGCTGGGACAGAGTGCCACACTCCCAAAACGCCGGCCTGAGGAGCGGGAGCAATCGTGTCGGCTGGCAGCCCAAAGTCTTGCTGTGAGCCAGAGACCAGAGAAACCGCACCCAAAAAAAAAGCTTCCGTCGATGCAGCTGGACGAGCGACACAAGGCAGCCAACTCTTGCGGAGCTTCCTTCCTAACCCTCAAAAATGTGAGTAGGCCCGGAGGCTACAACGACGACGAGCACGGTGCTGACCCCATTCAACAGATCTGGCGCGATGTCCACTGGTGAGCAGACTCGAGACCCCCTCCGGATTGCGTGCGCGACGACGACGACAGCGACATCGACTTGAACGGCCGACGGGATCGCGACGGCTGTTCGAGACGGATGATGGATGGGAGATGGTGCTGGATGGAGAGAAGATTTTTTTTGGGTGGCCAACGGGCATCGACGATGAGCGGCGAACCGACCGTCCGACAGCGCACGAGACGCTCGCGACCGAGACGGAGACGGCATGAACGCATGCATGTCGAGGCGCGCGGCGTAGAGGAAGGATGGGGACTGCTGGAGGGAAGGCTGTCGGATGGGTGAAGGCGTGCCAACCAACTCGCGTTGGATCGCCGTTGCTCCCCGTCGTCTGTGCGGCCCAACTCCAGTGTAGGATCCCATTCTCTCCTGTGCACGCCAACCACTTGGTCCCAACAACCGACCCATTTCCGACATCCCAATCCACCACCTATCCCACCGACAATTCCCGTCTCCGCGCGCACGCAACCCGGCACATCATGACCCCGATGACAGGCACTAACATCCTACAGCTAAGACCCAGGAGGCTAAGGCCCGCACAGCCAAGAAGGCTGCCCTCAAGGGCACCCAGTCCCACGCGGCCAAGAAGGTTCGCACCTCGGTGTCGTTCCACCGCCCCAACACCCTCCGTCTTGCCCGTGCTCCCAAGTACCCCCGCAAGTCGGTCCCCCACCTCCCCCGCATGGACCAGTTCCGCACTGTCCAGTTCCCCGTCTCGACCGAGTCGGCCATGAAGAAGATTGAGGACCACAACACCCTCGTCTTCATCGTTGACATCCGCGCCAACAAGCGCAACATCAAGGACGCCGTCAAGAAGCTCTACGATGTTGAGGCCGCCAAGATCAACACCCTCATCCGGTGAGTGCACCGAACCCGTCTGTTTGTTGTGCTTTGTCTAACAATCTAGCCCCGACGGCAAGAAGAAGGCCTACGTTCGCCTCACCGCCGACTACGACGCCCTTGAGGTCGCCAACAAGATCGGCCTCATCTAAGTCACTCTAGGACTGCGATAGAGGGAGGATGGATGCAGTGGATGCATTGGCTTATGATAACATTGCGGGCGTGCTGCAGCTGCTGTGCATGGATGGGTTCATGGGTTTGGGGGTGGAGAGCTGTATGAGTGCGCGGAGGAGCTGCGACGTCTACGTGTCTACGAGATCTGCGCCTGGAACACCTCCTTGCGCTGACGTTCAGCGTTGCCCGGAGCGGGGTTGCCCTCTGCGTCCAGCACCGCAATGTCGCGCTCGACAAAGATGACCTGTCCGTCGTCCTTGACGAGAATGACGGTCGAGATACGAGTGCCGTACCATCTCGCCTGGCCGGACGGTGCGTCGGACGACTCGACGTTGCCGCCAATCTTGAAGGGCTGCACACGGGTCGCGAGCGGCATGTCCTGCACAGTCTTGATCGGGTCGCCGGGGCTGCGCGTCAGATGAGGAAACCTACGGTGCCACATCGTAGGATAGCGCAGCAGCTGAGACCATGAGACCAGCGCCGAGCAGCTGCAACGAGGGACAAGCAGCTGCAACCAAGGCTTGGTCCACATGTCTCCTCTCGAGGCCTGCTAGACCTGCAGACCTGCAGGACCTGCGTGCCTGCATGCCAGCAAGCTCCCTCGCACGTGGTACCCACCTGAGCAGTGTAATCATGCGCTCAACGAGCGCGTCATCGTCCTCTCCATTCGCCGCCCACTCGTCGAGCGACACCTGCATCGCCGCCTCGCCGCCGACGACCTTGGGGTACGGCTCGGCCCACGGCGAGTTGGACATGCCCCTGCATCCGGTGTCGGGGGGAAGCATGCTGGTGGCCTGTGGGCGGTTACTAATGTAGCCGGCGTCCGTCTTTCCCCAGCCGTCGGTGCTCTTGTGGAGGTGGAAGAGCAGGAGGTTGAAGCCGACATAGCGGTCGGGGTCGATCGCGCGCAGGTACTCGTCGACCTTGTGCGTGTCTGGCGCCGGCGGCGCGAGGAACGCCTTGAGCAGGCGGCCGCGCGACGGCGCATTGGGCGGCGGCGGCGTCAGCGGGTAGCGGATGTTTGTGCTGATGTCAGCTCGAGGCCACCGTGGGTGGGTGGGCGCACAGGATGCCAATGCGCAGGTCGCGCGTCATGCCGAGCCAGGTGCCCTTGTCGGGGCTCGCGAGGTCGCGGCCGCACAGGACCCAGTTGTCCGAGCTGTCGGCGCTGTCAAAGTTGTGCCAGGCAGCATCGCTCGCCGTCCGGTCCAAGAACTCGTCCCGGTTCGCCGCCAGGATGCTGCTGTCAGCTAGACCACCATACTTGCCTGCTCACAAGCGGAAGCCGGGCTGGGATTGCGTGTAGAAGACGATGCACATCACAGTCGAGCGAGTGCTGGTGAGTGGGAATGAGTGATGGAGCAATAGTGGGGGAGATAACTGTCTCGAGTCTTGGACACTGAGGGAATCACTATGCCGGTGGCTTCGGTGAAATCCGACCAGTCAGTGGGATCGGATCATCTTGCCACAGCGCAAGTCGCACAAGTCTCGTCCACATAGCACGGGGCAGCAACATAATGGTGGTCGTATCATGATAGTTTGTCATTACAGTGTAGAATGCGTACAACTACTTTGTGTGCTCTCTTCTAGACCTCTTGAAGTACAACGTCTGCCCATTCTTTGCCCCTGTCATCACTAATGCGGACGCCGGCCTGGCCGAGCTTGTCCTCGCCCCAGGTCATGAGGCGAACCATTCCTCCTATCTTTGTCTCCATGCCCTGTCCTTGCGACTCGAGGATCGCGGCGTTGAGCTCCTTGGCGACCTTGACGCGCTGCGTGCGGCGCATAAGCTGCGTAATGGGGGCGTACGCTGGGTCGTCGGTAGTCTCCTGGCGCGCCAGATTAGGGAACGCGAGGAGTGCCATGGTGCGCTCGAGGTCGGTGAGGAACTGAGGTTCCTGCGCTCCGCGAGGCGCGAGCTCAAGTGTGGCAAACTCGAGCGCCTCATCGATGCGGTCGGCGCGGATCAACTCGATCAGACGCAGAAGGTACAGGTGGAACAGCAGGGTGGGGTTCGTGTCGAGGATCTGAGACGAGTCAGTTGTGGATTCCAATGTAAAAAGGAATAAAATGGTTGGACCCCTCATATCAGGTCTGTGATAGTTCAGGTGTTTCCGCATGGCCTTGCACGAAGCCGGCTGAGAGTGGTGCATGAAGTTTCATATCCTTGGGGACCAACCAGGAAGAGACGGTGGAAGAAGACACTTACCTCTGGATCCAACTCATTGACACGCCTCACGGCTTCTTCGACGCGGCCGTCGGCGACGGCTTGGCGGATCTCCATCCGTT
Organism: Apiotrichum akiyoshidainum; assembly: GCA_002973495.1. NCBI lineage: Eukaryota > Fungi > Basidiomycota > Tremellomycetes > Trichosporonales > Trichosporonaceae > Apiotrichum > Apiotrichum akiyoshidainum. The sequence continues at coordinate 40,087 of PQXP01000086.1, forward strand.
CTTGGATAGCGTCCTGGTCGATGGTCGTCGAGATTCCTGACTCGCGCGCGAACTCGACCGCGGCGTCCGAGAAGCCTTCGACGACCATATAGTCGAAGATGAGCGCGTTGAGGTCCCTTGTTCAGTCAGCACGAGCTCTGGTTTCTAATCGAAAAGAGGTAGTGATGAGAGGGCGGATCAGAGATGCGAGTAATTTATGTGTCCTCAATTGTTTTAGGAGAGATTCCCACTTGCTATTTAGATATCATCCTTGAAAGGAGCTGTCGATGGGGGAGGGGTTGGGTGGGGAAGAAAGCTGGCGACGGTGACTCACTTGGGGGACACGACGGCCTCTTCAATCTTGCTCTCCCACGAGTGGGGTTCGACGGGTGATTGTCCCGTTAGGGATGACCGGTTCGCGGCCGCCATGCTGCTTAGGCGGCAAGCATCCAGCGAACGGTTAAGGAGAAGAAGAAAAAAGTGGAGTGGCCTATTGCTTAAATAAGGGCCACAGTGCAGAGAGGAGGAGGAGGAGGAGCGCTGGGCACGAGAGGAGAGAGAGAGAAAATGGGTGCGAGTTGGTGCGAGGGGAGCTTGGAGAGAGTTGAGTGCGAGAGACGCCCGCCCCGTCTATGAGGGCAAGGGATCTTCACCGCCTGGCCCTCCCCCCGGCTCCTGACGCCGTAACCCCGAATGGTGGCACTCTGCAAAGTCACGTGACTTCTCCTCCCCAGCGATGAAGTCATACCCGAATCTTGTAAACAAATACGTCGCGTCCACAACCCCACTGACAAGCCTGTAGAAAAGCACTACCACTTACACAAGGCACCAAGAGCCCCCCCGACAATGGATACCTACCAGTTCTCACAGGCGGTCCCAGCAGGAGCAGTCGCCTTCTCTCCAGGCTCGACGTTTATCGCGACAGCGCAGGGCAACCAGGTCACCATTCGCCTGACAGCCAACCTGGAGCCAGTGCGCACATGGACCTGCAGCGGTAGCGACGCGGACGGGACGAGCCGGTGGACTATCGACAGCCTGCAGTGGCCTACAAGTGGTACACGTGTGTTGGCCTTCTCCACCAAGGTCCGCTCTGCATGGGTATTCAGCTTGACGGGAGAGGACGCAATCTGTCGGCTGAGCGCAGTGGACAAGGTCGAGTGGGGAGGCGAAGACGTCATGTCGTCGTCTGATCGCGTGAGTTCTGGTTCGTGTAGAGAAGTGCTGACTGAAGGGAGTTTGCTTTCACGACTTGCTTACTGGAAGCAGTCGGTTCATACAGAACGTTCGGGACTGTGAGCTGAATGTCATGCTGTAGCTAACAATAGTACTCACCTGGTCGCCTGATTCACGCTATCTTGCAACTGTAGAGCGTCACCAGGGCAAGGACTTTATCGGCGTATACGACAGAGAAGCCTTCATCCGGGTACGCACCTAATATTTATTTCTCCGTTTCCTATCCATTTTCTGACATTATTTCAGCACTTTGCGGTCCCGACAACAGAGGCAGCCGGCGTCCTCTGGAGCCCGTGCGGCAAGTGGATCGCAGTCTGGGACTGGCACGTTACAGTAAGCTCAAGCTGTTGCTTTTGCCTGAGCTAACCTCAGTACTCTCTCTACGTGTACTCTCCCGTCGGAGCCCAGCTGTGCCACTACGAGCCCGACGTTGACATTCCTGGCGGCATCCTGAAAGTCGCCTGGTCGTCTAATGGGCGTTATCTGGCGATAGGCGACAGCGAAGGCCTCGTGCGCGTACTGGAGAGCGGGAGCTGGTCTGCGATTGCGACCTTGCAGGCGTGCGAGTCCCAGGCATGGTGCGAGACGCCGCCGTCTTCATCTCTCCGTGCCCCCAAGCTGTCACAATGCAAGTTATGTCCTCTTGTCTCCCTGCTAACTTGCACAGTCGTGCGTGCGGGCATCACCGCGCCAAAGGGCCCCGTTACCCACCTGGCCTTTAACCCGGGCGGCTCACTCTTGAGCGTCGTGCTGGACAATGTGCTGCAGATCTACACGTTCGAAACGGACGCAGCAACGGCAGCGGCAGGCAGCGGGACTAGGATTGATTTTCTCTCCGCCATCCTCTTCAACAACGCCATCCGCGCCCTCCAGTGGTGTCCCAACTTTGATCGCCTAGGTGTCGTCACGCGCACTCGTGCGCTCTACGTCTGGGACCGTCTCGGTGTCGAGGGCGTCGACGTTCCTGCTGGTGAGTTTTTGGTTCTGTTCCTGGTTCTGGTTCTGGTTCTGGTCCTGTTTCCGATTCTGTGTCTGCTTCTGTCTCTGCTTCTGACCCTACTGAGTTGTCAGCTCTCGCGCAGCAATCTCCGAATAGTATCTACAGTCGCTGACAGACAGGTCCCGAGTTTCTGGCGCTCGACGTCTCATGGTCGCCGGACGGCAAGGCGGCGGCCATCTGTGGCAAGTCGTCATTCTGCGTGCTCTACGACGAAGAGACAGACTCGGGGAACGCGTGGGAGGAGGAGCCATAGGGATGCGGAGTAGAGTGGACCAATGACACATGGAGTGGAGATGTGAGCACTGCATATGGTTATAATTTCGGCCAGGCGGCGACGCAAGGACTGTGAGGGTTAGCCTACGGGACCTCGAAGATCAGTGGAGCCAGAGCGTGGCCAAATCGGTACAACTACGGAAGCCAACGAGCGCAGCTCGATGTTTGTATGGTTAGTACGAAACCCCACTGCCTAGAGCCTTCAGTTCAGTCAACACCCACACTTTGTCACCACACAGCTTCTCTTCAGGCTAGTGTATAAACAAACATGCATCGGGAAATGGTCATGATATCAACAGGTGGTCATATTGTGCTGCTTCTTCGGATCTCGTCTACGCGATTTTATCGACAGCCGGTGCTGTTATCCGAACAGCATCGAGGCGGCGACGTCGACGTTTCCGCCCGCAGCCTCCAACAGCTGTGCCGCGTGGTCTGGAGACGCGCCGAGGCCGACGAGCTAGGGTGTCAGTTGGGTGTGGACTTGGTGCCAACCTACAGTCTCGATGTCCTGCGCGTTCTGGCTGGATGAGGACGGGGCCGGGGGTGCCGACGATGACGACGAAGAGGCGACAGGTGCAGCCGCCGGCACATCAGAGCGCGAGGAGCTCGGCTGGCTCGGGCCAGGGGGGGCAGGCTCGGCCGGGTTGCTGCGCTGGCGGGCGCTCTCGGGCAGCTCGTGCTCGGACAGGAAGGCGATTTCGCTGTTGCCGATGCGGAGGGTGTTGGTGGAAAGGTCAATGCAGGCCTGATGGCGCTTGAGCATGTCGAGGCCAAAGAGGAGGTCGACAGACTGGCCCTCGAGGACGGAGAAGGCGACGGGGAGGAAGAGGTCGTTGAGGCGGATCTGCGCAGAGTGGATACGGCCGAGAATCTTGGCGGTGCCGACACCCTGTGCGACGCCCGCGAAGCGCCTGTCGATCAGGCGCATAATTCCGCAGGCCTCGGCGCACTCGGGCGAGACTGGTGTGAGTTTTTAGACAACCTGGCATCCTACTGATGGTGGTCTGGGCTCCAGAGTCAACAAAGGCCTTGACGGGGTGGCCGTTGACCTCGACGTTAATGTAGAGCATCGTGACGTGTCCGAACGACTCGGGCTGAAGGTCAGCTAGCTCAAGGATCGTTCCAACTCACAGAGAACTCCATGGCGTGGTGCATGTTCTCAAGGACGGCCTCCATGCGGATGGCCTCCTCGATCTTCTTCTGCGCCTCAATGTCGTACGGGTCGGCATTCAGAGCCTGGCGTCAGCTCGCGCCCCAGACTGCAACTGCTCACCTCAATCTGCCTGTCCTTCTCCTGGGCAGCCTCGCGCATGTTCTGCTGCTGGCGGTACACGAGATCGCGGAAGCGCGAGCCGCCCTCCAGAATGGCAGCGGCAAACTCGGGGTTGGCCTGGCGGTTAGTGGGCATTCGCTTCATGACCGCCCATCCTCACCTGACGCAGCTGGGTCATCAGTTGTGGGTCACCAAGGGCCTGGAGACGCATGCGCTCAAAGTCCGAGTCGCTGTTGAGGGACACGCCGCCCTGGGAGGACTGGGAGCCTGATGCCAACGGCCTAGCTTCCCTACGGAAGTCAGCATCCGTGTCGAGTTCGATCAACTTACCTGAAGGTGAGGAAGAGGGTAGCGCTCTCGCCCTTTACGCCGTACGACTCGAGGCTGTTCGTCTCGGTGACGAGAGCGACACCAGAGTCCGAAGAGAGCGTCTGGGAGGAGGCGGGAACACCGGACTGGACAATGTCAGTAAACAGGACGGACAGCATTCGGATGACGCACCTCGGCCTCGAGAAGGGCCTTGACGTCGCGGACCTCCATGGAGGGGTCGACCTCGTGCTCGTAGACGCTCTCGGGGGCGATGATGGTGAGCCTCATTGTATGTTGTGCTCGGGGGGTGGAGGGGGGCGTAGAGGAAGGTGGGAGATGGCAGTGGTGACTGTTGGTGGGATCGAAAGCGGGGAACGGGGGAGCGACCTCCACCTCAGCTGCCTCGGTCTGACGCGCTGGATATTAAGTGTCTAAGTGCCACTGAAACGCCACGTGTTCAATCCCGCTATCGCCGCCCACTCAAGCCACCCAGGCCACCCCAGGCTGCCTGCCTCCTGCCAGCCAGGCCGGTCTCGGGTCGGGGTTTTAACCACAGTGCTGATTCCAACTTTCAGACTCTTTTCTCTCTCATGTGCATCAGACGACGACGCTTTGCCTGTTCTTTCCCCACAGCTTGGCAGTCTCTCACCCGCCGTCACAACACCCCGGGCCTCGTGTTCAGAGTCGTCGTGCGGTTGGGAAACGGTGTCTTGAGTGAAACTCTCACGTCTTGAGTCCGCCTCGTTCTATCTCTCTGTGGGCTGGGCGGAATTAGATGATGGGACAGTTTATCCATACCCCCCCTGCTGTCCTTGCGCGTGCACCTTTTCAGTAAGCGCGTTGGCAGTCGCTATATCGTCATCATACCATACCATGCATTGTGCTGGACTTCCTGCCTCTTGTCGCCTGGTTGCTCGGCGTACTTTTCACCTGCCGGCGCACTCACCCCAGCGCTGGAATTTCGGATATCGGGATAACTTGAGAATTGTTTGTTGACATCATTTGTTGTTGTCCATTCGGCATCAACACAATGTGGACACTGCATCTGCTCCGCGAGCAGCAGCAGCAGCAGCAAGCAGCCGCGGCTCTCCCAGAAGACCATCCAGTCCCCTCTGCCCCATCCCCATCACCGTTCACACCAAGCGAACTGCTGCAATTCCCCGTCCTGAGTACCCGCAACTACTGGTGCATCCAGCGGCATCAGGCCACTGGTTCGTTTTCGTCTCTCCTGCGGAAACTGACAACAGCCCTTCACTACGACCTGCGGCTCCGCGTCGGCGACGGGCTGTACAGTTGGGCTGTTCCCCGCGGACTCTTCGGTACTGCACCTGCGCTCCGGCCTCACACTGATGCCAGGCATGTCTCGCACGGGCGACGCGGCGCGGCTGGCTGTGGAAACACCAGTTCACGCTCTGTGGCATGCGCTCCGCGAAGGTCCAGAACCGCGGCCGGGCTGTGGAACTCGTACGTCACAGACGCAGGCGGAAAACTTACTGCTACAGTTCTGTGGGATGTTGGACGTTACACAATCCGCGAGTTGAATGCCGAGAATAGCGAGAGCCCTGCAGCCGGGCGAGGCGATAGTGATTCTGACAAGTGAGTCCTCGCCGCAGCCTCCCAAGCTGCAGCGGCTCATACACCTCACAGTGGGGCATTCGAAGAGGAGAAGCTCCGTTTGATCCTGCGCCTGATCGGCGAAGGAAGGAAGCACAGCTTCCATATTGTCTTGCATAGCGGAAGAAAGGTACAGTCCACCCACTTTACACTGAGGATGGCGAATATTAACACAAGCAGATGACGAACCACGGTAGGCAATGACGCTCTGGCGCCTCGTCGACGCCATGACTAACGCAGGACAGAATACGCATTGATTCTGCCAGAGAAGAGCCGGCACAAGTACAAATCCAACAAAGAGGAAAAGCGCGAGTGGCTCCTCCGCTTGCCCCGGCAAGTGGACGAGTACAGCTGGGGAGCGGGTGGCGAGGACGGAGAAGAGCACGGCCGCAGCGTCAAAAGTATGTGCTGTTGCGGGTATGAAGAACTCAGCTGACCTACAGGCGGACTGTCATTTAACGCAATCAAGACCGCGGATGGTAGGAGAAGGGCCTAATTGAGAATATAACTGCGGCAGAAGGTCAGAAGTGTGGTCAACACCACATTTGTGTATTAGCAGTAGTAGACAATGGTAGTATATGTATCAGAAGCGCACATGTTAGCTTAAGAACCACTTCTTGCTGCCTCTATCGGGCGCGTACCGCATGGCAGATGCTGTGGCCCTCGACTTCTGAGAGGAATATCTTGGGGCACTCGGTGACTAGATGTTATCGTCCTCCTGTCTGAGGCTTCCAGCTGCCTTGGGGACTCTTGCTTCCAGAAAAAGGTGGCTTATGGAGGCAGTGAAGCCTCGCTTGACGAGAGTGGGATTCGAACCCACGTCCGAAGACTGCGGAGAGCTTGAGCTCCTTAACACAGCGCCTTAGACCGCTCGGCCATCTCGCCGTCCGTCTATCTCAGCATCGGCGTCGGTGCAGGCTCGTGGCGTCCACCCGACTGGGAGCGACTGCAGAGATGTCATGTCGTGACAGTAAGCATAGATCATTCCTCAGTCAAGAAGAGAAGACGAGGAAAATTTGAAAGCAGAGGCAGTTTGAGACGCGCAACGTCTTCGCCACTTGATGGATGTGGACCTGTGGGAAGGTACAGAGAGCCTCGACATTGCGAGATGTGAATTGCAGGTTGGCATACTAGTCAACACCTTCTGGGAAGCGGCTCACGATTTGCTTCGTTGGGAAGGTCATCCATGAAGGATTCCAAGAGGGCCTGGTGCTCGATTTACGACCTCATCTCACCCGCCACCGCGAGGCTCGTCGCTGCAGAGCCTCTTACACCCTCACCCTCGACGGCTGCTTACCTGACTGACCCACGTCCCCCAGTGCTTTTTTCCTTCCCCGACCCCGCCCAGGTCTTGAGAGAACACTCAGAGGAAAGCAGGCCCACCAAAAAGGAAGGCCCTTGCCCGGATTTGAACCGAGGACCACTCCCAGCTTAAGAGGCACTCTGCCACCCTAAGAGAGTATGATAGCCACTACACCACAAGAGCCTATGTTCTCTGGCTCCTTGGGCGGAGTCTCGCCCTGGCGCGCGTTGGCGCCGAGAAGCAGGCGGCGCGAAGGGAGGCAGGGGAAAGTGCCGGTAGCTATTTGAGCACCAACAACCGTCCTGGAGAAGCGGGCAGATTGCAGCTTACTAAGGGGAGGCGAATCTCGACGCAACTGCTTGTGGTCATTCAGTCCGTCTGCAACCATGATATCCAGATGTGCTGGGGACAGCCAGTTTTGCGGGGTACGAACCGGGCAACGCCTCCCCAAAGGGGACCCACAGGAGATTCCGTCAGGGTGCATATCTTAATCGCCGGTGGGTCAAAGTTCTTGCTGGAGAGGTGCAGTATCGAGGTATGTGGGCTGTCTACTCTGCC